>JAPDDO010000184.1:0-181573 GCA_027422415.1 Schizothorax lantsangensis
AAGTTTATATTAATTATCAAATAACTTAATATAGATTATGCACAAACACACCTGATGAATCCTGCTGGGGAGGAGGGAGAGATGTGGAAGAAAATGGCTCTTCCTTGTCCTCAGTAGAAGAAATGTTGTGTGGCTGAGGAACTGTTTTTTCCACCCTCAGTGCTGGAGGGGGCTCCAATATTTCAGAAGGGCCCTGAATGTGAATAGAAACTTTACGCTTACTATCCATCATCCCAGAGTTGATAATGCTCAAAAAGATAAAAAGTTATAGAGACTGAAGTGCATTGAAAAAAAATTGTGCCACACTGAATTTTTTTTATTTATTTCATATAAAAATTTTGTGCTGTCAAACGATTAATCGCATCCAAAATAAAAGTTTTTGTTTATAGAATATATATGTGTGTGTACTGTGTATATTTATTATGTATATACTGTATAAATACGCACACATGCATGTATATATTTTGAAATATTTACATGTATATATTTTTATATTCATATAATTTAAATTATATAAAAAATATATTTAATATATAAACAACATTTTCTTAAATATATACATACATGTGTGTGTATTTATATATACATAATAAATATACACAGTACACACACACAAATATTCTATAAACAAAAACTTTTATTTTAGATGGGATTAATCGCGATTTAATCTATTCGTAAACAATGACATATGCAAACAAAGAGCGTTCAGTGCGCCGGCGTCCTGGTGCAGGCTAACAGGTTAAGTAGCATTAAATTCTGAATTGATACAGAATAAAATTATTCAAAAGATGAATATATCAGAAATAATACATATTGATAATAAATGATTAATGAATATGGAATTATTTGTATTTTAGACACCAATAAATGAACAAGGTAAGGTTTAAAGTTTTTTTTTATTATTATTAATAATAAGCCTGCTTTAATCAATGCAAGCGTTTTACAGGCTGCAGCGACCCCTACTGGAAATGGGCTGAAAAGAAAAACAGGGTGGAATTTTTAAACCAAAACAAAATGAATAAATTGAAGATGGACATCGCACTAGAAGTGGAGACTCGAGAGGTGGTCAGCATTTTATTTAACATTTTTTACAGGACTCCCGCATTCTGAAACAGGAAAAACAAATTTTTTCAACTATGCTGCGAATTGTCAAGAATCTCTCGGTGAAGCACGAACTGAAGTACAAAAGTAACAATTTCTCACAAGTTCTTGCTTCCTTTTAGCAATTAAGGGCGTGTTCACACTTGGCATCTTTTTGACATGAAAAAGTTTACAAGGGCGTTTTTTAGTAATAAATAAATAACAAGCTGGCAGCGTTTTGGTTACAAATAGCAACCGAGGGCGTTTAGAGTACCTACTGTATTAGAGGGGAGATATTAAGTTATACAAGATATAGATCCAAAACTTATCGGACACAATTAGAAGTCCTGGGGAAACAAATTAAAGTATTGGAACAGCATCTTTTTAGTAATAATGACCCTGCAAAGCAGAAATAACTTTTTGTACTAAAAGCCAAATATAATGAAATAACTAGTAGTAAAATATCTAAGAATTTAATGTGGCTAAAACAGTCCTATTATGATCAGGGGGAAAATCTGGAAAATTGCTAGCGTGGAGAATTAGAAAAATACAAACAGATAGAGCCATCAACTCAATTTTCACTACCAAACAAGTTGTTTCCACTTGCGGATCCAATGTTCTATCATCTCACCCACAAAAATCAGACCAGATTGCCCCTTGCACGCATGAAGAGGCAGATACAAGGATGTTACTCCATGCAGCTAGTGCTGCAAGAAAAGGATTTTAAAAGATCACCCTGCGGACACAGATGTTGTGGTCCTAGCCATTGCACATGTGTCAGAGCTGGGCATTGAGGAGCTGTGGGTGGCATTTGGGACTGGCAAGAACTTCAGATACATACCTGCCCATGAGATTGCCAAGTCTCTGGGTCCTGACAAATCAAAGGCCCTTCCTGTGCTCCATGCCTTCACTGGCTGTGACACAGTATCTACATTTGCAACCAGAGGCAAGAAGACTGCATGGGATACCTGGAATGCATTTGACATGGCAACAGAGGCATTCATGGCTTTGTCAAAGGCTCCAAAAAGCATTCAGAGAAGGTAATTTCCATTGTGGAGCACTTTACAATTCTCCTCTATGATCGCACCAGCAGCCAACTCAACATCGATCAAGCTCGTCTTGAGTTGTTCTCAAAGAAAGGAAGAGGAATGGAGTCAATCCCCCAACTAAGGATGCACTGGTGCAGCACCTCAAAAGAGCAGTGTACCGAGGGGGACATTGTTGGGGACAAGCACTTGAGGTGGCACCAAACTATGCCATCTCCAACGGACTGGGGTTGGATGGACCCAAGTGACTGGAGACCATTGTGGTCAACTCTTCCACAGGCAAGCCAGTCCATCCTTGAACTTTTAAGTTGTGGCTGCAAGAAAGGCTGCCGGGGGCATTGCAAATGCAAAGCTTTGTGTCAATGTGGAGGAGACTGTGAAGGAGACAGTGAAGAATAGGTTAAACAACAACAAAAAAACATTCAAACAAATGTGTTTCTGAAATAGATTTTTTTTAAGTCAATCTTTGTGTTTGTCATTCTTTTTAAGCTATGTTGCTATGGTAATATTGAATAATCTACTCTTTACAGAGTCACTATATTGTCAGGGTTTATGAACAAAAGGATTATGTTTTTTAAACTCTACACAATATGCATGCACGATATTATAAAGTCTATCCTAGGTTCTCAGATACTGTGAGAACTGCTTGTCATGTAACTAAATTCACCAATAACTATTCACCTGAACAGTTCATGTTGTTGTTGTACTCTACTACTACGTACAACGTACTACAGTGATTATAAATTAAGTTTACATGAAATATACTTTTTGTAAAATTTACTACAGAAATGTAATTCTGCATCTTCTCAGATACTGCGACTTCATTGTAATCCTTCTCACAGAACTGAATTCACCAATAACTATTCACCTGAAAAGTTTATGTTGTTGTATATGGTATCATTGTAATCCTTGACCATCAAAACATAGGGGTAGACATCATACTTTCCATGTTATCATGTTCGATTCAGCAGATATAATACAAAACACATAATTTGGTTATGGCAGAAAGTAAAATGGCTGCCATGGCAACCACGAGGAATTTTTGCGATGGCTCCATTTCTGAAAATGTTCAGGGCCCCAAACTATACAAATGTACCAAGTTGTACCAAAGTTGTACCAAATGTGAAAGTGAACATTTCACCTAAAATTTTGCACATATCACCTGGACTATTATGGTATTTCAGAAAAAGCCCAGATGTCAGGAACACATATACCAGTTCAGTCTAGGCAGCACCGCCGTAGACCACACGGTGCAGTACACTTACCTCGGCCTGATCATCACTGCATCGGGGAGTTTCAGTATGGCAGTGAATGCTCTCAAAGATAAAGCTCGAAGAGCTCTATATGCCGTTAAGAGAAAATTCCAAAATATTGAATTACCAATTCCAATTTGGTATAAATCTTTGATAGTGTGATTCAGCCCATAGCGCTGTATGGAAATGAGGTTTGGGGTCCACTCAGTGATCAAAGCTACACTAGATGGGACAGACATCCAACAGAAGCCCTACACACAGAATTCTGCAAAATAATTCTAAAATTACAAAAGACAACACCCAATAATGCATGTAGGGCAGAATTAGGCCGATTCCCATTGATTATAAATATTCAAAAAAGATCCCTCAAATTCTGGATGCATCTAAAATCAAGTCCCACAGAATCGCTACATTTTAAAGCACTACAAACCCAAGAACCGAACCCCGAAAAAAGTCCCCTAAGTCAGCTGGTTCTGAGACTTACTAACCTGACTAACTCTACTAACACTAACCAGTCTCAGACCAGCACTGCTTCTCACCCAAACATCAAAATAAATCAAATTATCAAACAATCTAAAAATATATATCTGGAACATTGGGATCAAGAAACGAAAACACAAAGTAAATTACAACTCTATCGAACTATAAAATCAAAATATGAATTAGAAGAATATCTCCAGAGTGTCAGAGACACAAAGCAGAGACAGATCCTGACCAAGTACAGAGATTGAGATAGAGACACACTTCCTACTTCACTGTTACCAATTTAAATCAATCAGAGACATATACATCAACAAATTCACAAACATTATAAAGAACTTTACAGCCATGACTGAAGAGGAACAATTAAAGATAATACTAGGAGACGGACAGACAGCAGCACTGGCTGCGAGATACATGTGGACGTGCCACAGCCTGAGAGACAGCAGGTGAATGTGTGTAATATGTGTATTATGTCTGACCTCAATGTGTCTCCTTACTGTCCACCTCAATGACCCTCAGCCTGTGTGTGTTTATAAGCACTGTGGTATGAAATGTTCACTCAAGTTCTTATTTGTTACAATGTTTATTTAAGTTTATATTGTTATAATGTTTTTATTCTATTATTTTGAACTTTTCATTGTTATTATATTTCTCCACATATATTTCAAGCTTTGGCAATACTGTATTTTTTACAGTCATGCCAATAAAGCAATTTTGAATTGAATTGAGAGAAACAGAGAGAGAGAGAGAATTACATTTTATAACACCTTTATTAAATGCAAAACTCAAAAAAAAAAATGAAAACAAACTCCATTACATTATCCCATAATCTCCGAAAGACAATCCATCAACCCAAAACAGCAAGTTTTCTACACTCCAAATGTCCTCAAAATTTTGCACCTTCTTCATAGATAGATACAAAGTAAAATCATGTCTTATCCTTGCTTTTATGAGCCCTTTAAAAACCAATTCAACTACAGTCTGAGTCATAAAGGATCTTGTATCTTCTGCTAATATATATTGCCAATTTTGCTAGTCCTAAAATTAAGTTTAACAACCGTCCTTTTCTCTTTTTGTTTTTACAATATTTAAAACCACAAATAATCAGTCATTGTGAACACCTTAACAAGAAAATAGTTACCAATAAAACAAAAAGAGATCTCAGTCTCTCAATGCAGTGAAACAGTGAAAGATTGTTTCTCTGTCAATACAAAAACGGCATTTATCTTGCACAGTTGGGTTCAATATAGAAATAAAATCATTGACTGCAATAATGCCACGTAATACTCACCACTGAAGATCTCCTATGTTTTTAGTCAATGGTGGCTTATAAATTGAACCCCAAAAAGTCTTAATATCATCTTCAACATTTGAAAGACCACACGTTGTAGTTTGTCCTTATTTGTGACCTGTGCTGGCAAAATGAGTCACACTTAGCAAATCTTCAAAAATGAGTTATTACATCAGTTACATTCTCCATTAAAAGACTAAAATAATCTAGAAGTTGTTGGAATCAGACAAAAAATTACTGAGCTGCACCGTTTGAATCGATAGTCAGCAAAGACCATTTAGAGGAAAACTGATTTAAAGTTTTCTGAAGGTTCCAAATCAAAATCACCAGCAACATGAATTATTTCTCCCCACTTCTTTTCTTAATAATTATTACTAGATTATTAATCACAATATACCTATTTTATCTTTGTTGTTATTAATAAGAACCCCTGCAAAAAATTATATTATATATTTTTTTAAAAGCTGGAATGGCTTGCATGTATGACAGTCAGCAGAAGTGAGAAAAAAGTATTTATAACATTTTAAATATGGATATTTTTCTTACAAAAACACATGGATTCGTTGCAGGAGGCATTTATTCACCCCCCGGAGCGGTGCGAGGCACGTTTTATTATGGAAGTACGTGCTTTATTTGACTACTTTTGGACTTGTTGATCAGAAACACCCGCCTACTCCCATTCTAACTCTTGGAAAAGCAAGGATAATTTTGAATATAATTCCGATTGGATTCGTCTGAAAGAAGAACGCCATATACACCTAGGATGCTTTGAGGGTGAGTAAAACATGGGCTAATTAAATTTTTTGGGAACTAACTTTAATAATCTCATTTTTGTGAAAACCTCAAATTCAACATTTTTCTTCTTTTGCCTGTAAATCGAAATTAGCCCGTGCGCATTCAGACTCATTTTGCCAGCACGGGTCACATTTATCATTTTTACACACACTTGATATAGACTCATGCCCTCCATTGGATCAAAAACAATGTCTCTTGAAATCTTTGAGGTGGCTGAAGATTTCTCCATTTATAAAACAGTCTTGGGTATCACCACACTTGGAAAGTGATCCATTGCATTCGGGACAGTTTGTAATGATAAAACAGTCTGGTCTTCTTTACTCAATGTCTCTTTTTTTAACAGAAGATGAATTGTCCTTGTTGATCTTATGCCCTGTTTCTGTGCAAAGGCAGTATTATTATCCCGAGTCTTACCAGCCACTTCCATTAGGCTCTTCGTTTTCACAATCTTAGCATGTCATCAAAACCTGTTTTAACCAAGGTGTTGTATCATCACGTGCACCGTTAATCAGAGGTTCTTCTAAAAAACAGTGTAAAGACTTGTAGGGCAAGGATCATGCTTTCATAAAAAGGAGAAATATACCTCAAATAGAATTTAGTGCAGTCCGTCCAGAAAAGGTTTTTCCCAAACCCCACCCACCAACCTTTAAAGGCAAAAAGTTAATCCAGTCCACGATACATTTGACTTGTATAAAAGTTTCTGAACAAATTGTAACCTAAAGGCTGCTTTTCTACTCTTAAGGTCTACAATGCCTTGACCACCTTCTTCTTTTAGAAGATATAACACAGCCCTAGGTACTCAGTGCAATTTATCAAGAATCCCAAAAGGAGGCTCTAAAACCGATAATCTGTGCCACAGCGAGGAGGCTACCAGATTATTAATAATTAGAGCCCTTCCTCTAAAAGACATTTTAGGCAATAGCCATTTCCACCTTTCTGATCTTCCCTCAACATTTTCACACATTCTCCCAGTTTTTCTGATTGGTTGATTCATCGCCCAGGAAAATTCCAAGGTATTTTAAACCAGACTGGGACCAGCTTATTCCGCCTGGCAAAACCATTTTCTCCTCTTTCCATTGTCCAACTAAGCATGCTGCAGTTTGGGCCCAATTTACTTTTGCAGAAGAAAATGTTCCATAACTATTAACAATGTAAACTAACTTATCAATTTCATTCTGCCCACTAATTGAAACCATTATATCATCAGCATATGCTGACAATTTTATCGGTGGAAAGAAGTTCCCTGTCGATACTCCACTCGTACTGCGTCTTGATAAAGACGCATATGGGAAAAAGCCTTTTTTCTCCTGAATTGAAGTCTTATTCAATCACGCAGTGAAACTGCACGACTATTGGTTCGTGCAGTGGTAAAAAAAACAAACCAATGGGTCGGCAGCAGAGCTGCACGAACCTATGGTGACGATTCCCGCCAGATCCCGCCAACATGGGCAAGGCATCTGGCTATATAAGCGGTCGTTTTGCCATAGGATCCTCAGATTTCTTCTCCTTCAGCGACGACGACTTCGTCTACACTGACCCAGAAGCCTACTCGCCGTTGACACGCCTCGCAGCTGGACCCAGCGACCTCGATCTGCTCGGCTGATCCGCCTTTTCTACGCGCCCCAGCATCGCAGCAGTTCTGGTCCCGTTCGCTGCCGCCATCCGGCAATTCTCACGTAAGTTTCTAAAAGAGAAAATCGGCGTTCTAATGCCGTGCCGTTACAGCGGCTCGTGCAGGTCTCCCCTGCACGCCGATGACGGTCACAGCGAGGGCGTTTCCTGCTTGGGGAAATCCCATGCAGATGCCGCGCTCGCTGGCTCTGATTGTTCTCACTGCGAGAGCATCAGTCTCGCCTCTCTGTGCTCGCGGATCGCTTTCTTTTCAGAGAGTGACCCCGCCCCTCGCCCCTCCCGTTTTCTTCCTCCCAGGGACCTGTGAGGAAAAAACAGCGGGGCAGAGGATCTCAGCGCCCGGTTGAGAGCGAGCTCACGCCGGCTCAGATCCCGTGTGTCTCGCTCTCGCCACACAGAGAGGTATCTCCCGTCCTTTTTTTCCAACCTGACCAGCATCCCTCTGCAAGCGCGAGCGATCTGGTCTCGTTCGGGGGAAGTGACGATGAGCTGGCCGATGACAGCATGTCACTGGCAGCTTCAGATGCTGAGGAGCTGTCGGGCTCGATAACTGACCCCGCCCCCTCACATTTGCCAGCGCCGCCAAAGCCGGGATGGATGCCGAACTTTTCCGTGTCCTCTCAAAAGCAGTTAAAGAGCTGGGTTTGGAGTGGTCTCCACCAGAGGAGCCCTCTCGCAGCCGTCTGGATGAGTGGTTCCTGCCGGGGCGCCGTCACGCCCCTCAGCAACGACCCTTGCCGTTCTTCCCTGAAGTTCACGACGAGCTCACGAGATCTTGGCGCTCCCTTACTCTGCCCGCCTCCGTACTTCCGCTTCATCCGCCCTCACCATAATTGACGGCGCTGAAGAAAAAAGGTATGAGAGGATGCCTCAACTAGATGAGTCAGTGGCTGCACATCTCTGCCCACCCACTGCCATCGGCTGGAAGGCGAAGGCCAGTCACCCGTCCAAGTCATGCAGGACCACTTCAGCACTTGCTGGACGCTCCTACGCTTCAGCTGGACAGGCGGCTTCGGCGCTCCACACTATGGCGGTTCTACAGGTCTATCAGGCCAAGCTCCTCTTTGCCACAGACGAGTCTGAGCCTGATCCTGCAACTCTCAGGGAGCGGTGAAGTGCAACAGACCTGGCTTTGCAAGCCAGACCACCGCCCAAGCCATAGGAAGGTCTATGGCCGGCCTGGTGGTGCTCGAGCGCCACCTGTGGCTCACGCTGACGGAGATTAAGGACGCGGACAAGGTCTCCTTCCTTGATGCTCCGATTTCCCCCAGCGGCCTCTTTGGGCCTGCGGTGAAAAGATTCGCTGAGCGCGTCACAGAAGCACAGAAGGCGTCACAGGTTACGTCACACTTCCTGCCAAGCGCTCCAGCTCAGCAGCTGCTCAGAGTCGCCTTAAGACTGCGCCGACTCAGCAGCCCGCGAAGCCTGCACCTGCCATTTCCGCCCCTCAGTCTGCCAAGACTCAGCAGAAGCGAAGGGCGTTCACGCTCAGCCAGACGCCACCCCTTTCCGAAGCGTCAGGGCCCCCGACCCAAGATAGCGTTGGACCCTGCGCCTCCGGCGTCCTCCTGATCTGCAGGACAGGAAGAGGAGAGAGTCGAGTCCCGCCACGGCCGGACCACCCACCAAAAGGCCTCTCTTAAGAAACCTCTTTCACCCCGTTCTCTTCCGGGTGCAGAGGGAATTGTGTTTGTTGCTACAGGGCCCGTACAAGCGCCCATGCAACCGTCCGCTGTGACAGTGGAAAAAATAAAACACAAACATTCTCGAAAAGAGAGCAATTTTCCTCTTCCGTCCCTCACGAGTGCCCTGCCTCCGTGTAGCCGGCCACTCTAGTTTATCCAGCCCCTTGCCACGCGGGCCGAGGCCTGGCATGCCATCCCCGGAGTGTCAGAGTGGGTTATGGGGATAAAAAAACGAGGTTATTCACTAAAATTCGCTCGAAGAGCCCGCGTGATGACGTTGCTGGAAAAAGAAGCCATAGAAATGGTTCCTCCAGCTTTGAGCGAGTCAGGCTTTTACAGCCGTTACTTCCTCGTTCCTCGTCCTCGCCTCCGGCCCATCCTCGATCTCAGACGCCTGAATCACGCCCTCATGAGACGGCCGTTCAGGATGATCACGCTGAAGCAGATTCGCACAGGGGACTGGTTCTGTTCTCTGGATACTTTCACATCCAGATAGCCCCCCATCACAGACAATTCTTGAGATTCGCCTTCGAGGGAGTGGCTTACCAGTACACGGTCCTGCCTTTTGGGCTGTCTCTGGCCCCCCGTACTTTTACGAAGTGCATGGACGCGGCTTTTTCCCCTCTGAGACAGATGGGAATCCGCATTCTCAACTACCTCGATGACTGGCTCATTCTGGCCCAGTCAGAGGTGGAACTACTTTCACACAGAACCCTCATCCTCAGCCACTTAGAGCGCCTGGGGCTCAGGGTCAATTTCCCCAAAAGCGCACTGTCTCCCAGCCAACGAGTATCGTTCCTGGGTACAGTTCTGGACTCAGCTCGCATGAGAGCGGTGATAGCGCCAGAACGCGCTCTGGCCATTAAGAAACTCGCGGCCAACTTCAAGAGCGACACCGCTCGCCCACTCAAAGTGTTTCAGAGAATGCTGGGCCTCATGGCCGCAGCATCGCCAGTGTTACAGCTGGGCCTGCTTCGCATGTGCCCCCTTCAACGCTGGTTGAAACCACGGGTTCCACACAACGCATGGCGTCATGGACGCCTGCATATCAGGGTGAATCAGGCCTGTGTAACAGCCCTGACCCCCTGGAAGAACCCACGGTGGATGGAGAAGGGCGTGGCCATGGGGTTGGTCCACACCAGGAAAGTTGTCACGACAGACGCCTCCAACACAGGTTGGGGGGCGCTGTGCGAAGGCAAACCGACCTTCGGCCATTGGTCGAAGGCGGAGAAGAGCTTCCACATCAACTGCTTGGAAATGTTAGCAGTTTGTCGAGCCTGCCAGTTTTTCCTGCCAGACCTAATAGGACGCCATGTGTTGATTCGCTCAGACAACATGTCCGTGGTGTCCTATATAAATCACCAGGGAGGTGTCTCCTCGAAGCGCCTCTTTATTCTGGCAGAGTGCCTTCTGGAATGGGCTCAGCTCAACCTGCGCTCGCTGAGGGCAGCACACCTGCCGGGCAGACTGAACCAAGGAGCGGATATGTTATCTCGGAGCAATCCCCTCAGAGGAGTGGATGCTCCATCCGCAGGTGGTTCAGAAGATCTGGAAGATCTTTGTCAAGGTAGAAGTAGACCTTTTCGCCTCCAAAGACAACACTCACTGCCCAATTTATTATTCGAAGGACAGGGACGCGTTGGCCCACGACTGGCCCAACCTCCTCCTTTATGCATTCCCCCCGATCGCCCTGCTTCCACAGGTCATCAGGCGTGTCAGGGAACAGGGTCACAATGTGCTATTGGTGGTCCCCTTGTGGAGGAACCAACCTTGGTTGTCAGAGCTGACTCAGCTACTGACAACAGCCCCCTGGCCCATGCCCCTGAGACGGGATCTCCTCTAGCGGTGTGTCCATTACAGAGATTTGTGCGGCGGCTGGCTGGGCCACTCCGTCCACATTTGCTAGGTTTTATAACCTGGACATACAGGCCTTACAGGCCAGAGTCCTCTCTGCTTAGATGAGCTTATATACATACGCTGTGGGAACAATCCTGTCAGAGATTTCTTTACCGCAATGCGCTCAGGCTCTCTGATTGGCACCCTGCATACTCCGGTTAACTGAGTATACAGGAGTCATATGGAACGATCATCCAGGCCGAGCATGACCTCTATGAGTTTAGCTCGCTTTAGCCTGAAGTATACTACTTACTTCCCTATGGGCATTTATGCTTATGGGGTATATACAGTCGTTCATCTACCCTAGTACGGCGTGATTGAATTCAGTTCTATTACGTGTTCAATCAGTTCAGTGTTTCTCGGTTACTGTCGTAGCCTCGGTTCCCTGAGATACGGAACGAGTACTGCGTACTTTGCCGTGCAGGTAGCTGCACGACTCAGTCGTCGCTTCAGTCGAAGTAAACCTGAGGATCCTATAGCGAAACGACCGCTTTTATAGCCAGATGCCTTGCCCATTTTGGCGGGATCTGGCGGGAATCGTCGCCATAGGTTCGTGCAGCTCAGCTGCCGACCCATTGGTTTGTTTTTTTACCACTGCACGAACCAATAGTCGTGCAGTTTCACTGCGTGATTGAATAAGACTTCAGTTCAGGAGAAAAAAAGGCTTTTTCCTATATGCGTCTTTATCAAGACGCAGTACTCGTTCCGTATCTCAGGGAACCGAGGTTACGATAGTAACCGAGTACGTTTTCACATTTAAAACCGTCTAACTTTACTCTAATTCTATTTAACACTGTTTCTAAAGCTGTCAAATACAGCATGCCTGAAAAGGCACAGCCTTGTCTTATACCTCTCTGCATTTTAAAAGGACTAAACCACCCTTGACTTTTCAGTATACTTTCAATGTCACATTAGAGCACTTTAATCATAGCATAGATTTATAGATGCTTTCTCCAGAAGTAAATAATTTTGACAATTTTTGAGAAACGCATAATGCATTACAATTTAAATATTGCCATTACATTTTAGTTGACTAAATCGACTGTAAATTTAGTGAACTAAAATATTATATACAGTTGACTATAAGTAGACTAAAAAAAATTAAGATGACTAAAATATGAGTAAATGGCATTTTAGTCAAAAGGCTATGACTAAAACTAAATCAAAATTTGCTGTCAAAATTAACACTGCATACTTCAAGTACTTTAATTATATTAAAATTAATTACTTCAGTGTGAATTCCCGTGAGACTATTAAACCTTGTTTATAGGTGAAACACAGATGAAACACTGAGCGCAAGTAAAAGGCTTGGTTACACTTTATTTTGATAGTCCACTTTAGACATTCTACTAACTATAAGCAACTTAGCAACTAGATGTCAACTAATTCTCATTAATTAGCAACTACATGTCTACTAACTCTCAGAGTAGATTGTTAGGTTAGGTTTAGTAGAATAAGTTGACATTTACTTGCAAAGTTTCTGATAGTCAGTTGTGGACCCATCAAAATAAAGTGTTAGAAGATATTAAGCAGACAGTCTACTAATGCTCTAATGACTGCTAGTTGACATGTAGTTGCAAAGTTACTTACTGTTAGTAGAATGTCTAAAGTGGACTATCGAAATAAAGTGTTACCAAAGGCTTTTTCCCAGTATGAATTATCATTCGACTCTCAAGGCTTCCTTTACAAGTGAAAGTGTTTCTGCACTAAGGACAGATGAAAGACTACTCCGAAGTGTGTTTACACACATGCGCATTAAAGTATCTTTTCTCACTAAAACTCTTTCCACACTGAGAGCAGCTGAAAGGCTTTATTCCAGCATGAATTCTCATGTGAGATTTAAGGTATCTTTCACATATGAAACTCTTTCCACACTGAGAGCAGCTGAAAGACTTTATTCCAGCATGAATTAAAATGTGATTTTTCAGGCTTCCTTTACACGTAAAAGTCTTTCCACACTGAGTACAGGTTGATTGCTTGTCTAAAGTATGAATATGCATATGCGCCTTAAGATTACCTTCCTGTGTGAAACTCTTTCCACACTGAGAGCAGGCGAAGGGCTTTATTCCAGCATGAATTAACATGTGATTTTTCAGGCTTCGTTTACACGTAAAAGTCTTTTCACACTGAGGACAGGTTGATTGCTTGTCTAAAGTATGAATTTTCATGTGAGATTTAAGGTATCTTTCACATATGAAACTCTTCCCGCACCGAGAGCAGATGAAACTTTATTCCAGCATGAATTAAAAGGTGCTTCTTCAGGCTTCCTTTACACGTAAAAGTCTTTCCACACTGAGGACAGGTTGATTGCTTGTCTAAAGTATGAATTTTCATGTGAGATTTAAGGTATCTTTCACATATGAAACTCTTCCCGCACCGAGAGCAGATGAAAGACTTTATTCCAGCATGAATTAAAAGGTGCTTCTTCAGGCTTCCTTTACACGTAAAAGTCTTTCCACACTGAGGACAGGTTGATTGCTTGTCTAAAGTATGAATTTTCATGTGAGATTTAAGGTATCTTTCACATATGAAACTCTTCCCGCACCGAGAGCAGACGAAAGACTTTATTCCAGCATGAATTAAAATGTGCTT
This sequence comes from Schizothorax lantsangensis, assembly GCA_027422415.1. NCBI lineage: Eukaryota > Metazoa > Chordata > Actinopteri > Cypriniformes > Cyprinidae > Schizothorax > Schizothorax lantsangensis. The sequence continues at coordinate 13,754 of JAPDDO010000184.1, forward strand.
CTTCAGGCTTCCTTTACACGTAAAAGTATTTCCACACTGAGGACAGGTTGATTGCTTGTCTAAAGTATGAATATGCATATGCGCCTTAAGATTACCTTCCTGTGTGAAACTCTTTCCACACTGAGAGCAGGCGAAGGGCTTTATTCCACTGTGAATACTCATGTGATTCTTAAGGTATATTTTGCGACTGAATGCCTTTCCACACTGAGAGCAGGTGAAAGGCTTTTTTCCAGCATGAACAATCATCATGTGTGCGTCAAGGCTTCTTTTCTGTTTGAAAGTGTTTCCACATTCAGAGCAGCTGAAAGGCTTTATTCTATTATGAAACCTCATATGACTCTTAAGGTAATTTTCTTGAGTGAATGTCTTTCCATACTCAGAGCAGCTGAAAGGCCTTTTGACTTCTGTTATTTGAATGCTGTTTTCAGTTTTGGAGCAACTCCCTGATGTTTCTCCAGTGGTGACATCATGAGCTTTCTGATCCTGATGCTTCTCCTCCACTTCATTCAGATCTTGTTCTTCTTTCACTTTCATCAGGCCTAAAATGAAAACATTAAAGTGATGAAAATCAAGTGGGACATTTGGAGAACCAAAAGGAAATTATGGTTAGGCCTGTCACGATTATGAAATTTGGCTGACGATTAACGGTCTAAAAATAATCACGGTTATTGTGATTAATTGTGTGTTTTAGGGCTTTGGTGATTGACGATTATGCCGATTATCATGATTAATGGTCTTTTTTTATGGCTTTCATTATGTAATTGTGATTAATTTAAAGGTTCAGTAAATAATTATGACGTTATCTTTTAATCTTTTTTGAGTTACTATTTTGCAGTGTAAGATTACAGAGTACTCCAAATTCTAAGAATCGGACCGATCCAACACCAGCACTATTTTATTTTTTTCTACACCACAGAAAATCAATACTGTGTTTGTGGAACTAATGGTCACTCTTTTTAAACCCTTTGTTAAACACAATCCACTAAATACTTACTTCCTCATTACAGAGAAAAACTACATTTGAATAAAAATATATAAGCTATGAAATTAATCTAGCTGACTGTACAATTTAGCAGCAAAAACTATAATCAGGGTTCGTACAGAAACTGCAAAATGAATTTTCCAGGACTTTCAAGGACTTTAAGCTCATTTTTTTTGGTTTTCAAGGACTAAAATCAGAGATCTCACTTATCAAATAATACTGTTAAGCTTCTTTCACACAGAGATTCCAGAAAATACATGGGTAATGTGTTCCGGGAATCATCCCGGGATTGTTTGATTTTGGTTCATTCACACTGCCAGTGATTTTTATCAATCCCGGGACGTGTTTGCATTCACACAGAAGGCACTCCGGCAATTTTCCGGGACCAACGTGCAGTGTGAAATGGGCTATATAATCTTTCAAATTATAATACATAAACTAATAAAACAATGGTACAAATAAAGTGCAGCTCAAGCAAAGCATGCAATGACTATGGCCACTTTAACATTTAAAACTTTACTATGGCAAAGTACACTTTCCTTTTATTTTATGAACACATGCTTGACCTGAAGAATAAAAGCTATATCATACACTTGGAAAAATATGAGCTACAGTATATCATGCTTGTAGACGCTAGGGGTGTGACAATAAACTTAGCTCATGAAATGAGACTAAATACAGAGACTTGGTTCACTAGAATGAGAGAATATTTTAATATACTATTTTTAAGAAATTTTCAATTGCAAAACATTTGTCTTTTAATCACAAAATGCAGTTGTATTTTGAAATATTTTAACTAATCTAGGGCCATAACTAACAATTATTTTGGTAATCAAGAAATCTACTGATTATTTTGACAATTGAGTAATCTGATCATTTTTAGTAATAAAAATAAACCTAAGTGAAAAACAGGCTTTAATATGACTATATTTATATATAAACTAACGATGAGGCAATCATAATTGGTTTAAATAAAGTATCAAATCCACGTAATTACATGGTTTTATTGAAAAAAACTGTTAAAATGCATAATGTAATATGCCCATATAATATGAATATAACCAACTTAAGTCAAAAGTCAAAGTCAAAGTCTGCTTTATTGTCAATTCTGCCACATGTACCGTACATACATACAGAGAATTGAAATTGCATTACTCTCAGACAACTGGTGCATGCAGATAACACTAAACACTAACAGTAAACATACAGATAATACAAATCAAATATATATCGTTTTTTCTTGGTCAGAATTCAGTGGTGCGTGGGGTAAGAGAGGGAAGGGGGTCAAGGATGGGAGGGAGTTCAGCTTCCTGACAGCCTGATGGATGAAGCTGTCCTTCAGTCTGTTGGTCCTGGCCTGGAGACTCCGTAGTCTCCTCCCTGGTGGCAGCAGACTGAAGAAGCTGTGTGTCGGGTGGGTGGGATCACCTGCAATGCAGAGGGCTTTGCGGGTGAGACGGGTGCTGTAGATGTCCTGGAGGGAGGGGAGAGAGACACCAACGATCTTCTCAGATGCTCTTACTATCCGTTGAAGGGACTTGCGGCAGGACGCATTGCAGGCGCCATACCACACAGTGATGCAGCTAGTCAGAATGCTCTCGATGGTGCCTCTGTAGAAGGTGCACATGATATGGGCTGGAGCTCTGGCTCTTCTGAGTTTGCGGAGGAAGTAGAGACGCTGCTGTGCTTTCTTGGCTAGTGCTGCAGTGTTGTTGGTCCAGGAGAGGTCCTCTGTGATGTGTACACCCAGGAACTTGGTGCTGCTCACTCTCTCCACGGTCGCACCATTGATGGTCAGAGGAGCATGCAGAGAGTGCACTCTCCTGAAGTCAACAACAATCTCCTTCGTCTTCTCCACATTCAGAGAGAGATCGTTGTCACTGCACCACCCGGCCAGGCGGCTCACCTCGCTCCTGTAGTTTGTCTCATCTCGGTTGCTGATGAGACCCACCACAGTCGTGTCATCCGCAAATTTAATGAAGAGGTTGGAGTTGTTTGACGGTGTGCAGTCATGGGTCAGCAGAGTGAAGAGGAGGGGGCTCAGCACACATCCTTGGGGGGCCCCTGTGTTCAGTGTGATGGTGCTGGATGTGTTACTGCCGACCCGTACTGCCTGAGGTCTCGCCAATGTTTCATTTTCAAGCATTATTCAGTGATGTTTAAATCCATTTAAGTCGGCATGAAACGGAAGTTGCAACTGTCTTTTTATCTCTACTGTGACGTATATCCGAGTGAAACGGCATCTGAAATGAGAGGGCGGGACTTGATTACGTCCTTCGGGAATTGATTGGATCATTGGAAGTTGGGGCGTTACTAACAAAATGGAGGCAGATCTGAAATGCCAGTTTGCAGTTAGTGGTGGGGGATCGCCGACACCCAAGCATGAATAAATGTTTTATTTATTAGGGATGATGACCATGATCAATGGCACAAAACATGCCCAAACAGCGCGCCCACACACGAGAGAGAGAGAGACTGCCTGAACGAATGATTGAGTGCGTCCTCCATCAGGTTAAGTCATATATTCATGAAACAAATTAGTTTGTGATGTCCTAAGAGTAATGTTGCCGTAATATCCTAATATCTTTTCAGTGTTTAAGGGTAACGTACTCCCTTATGACTGGTGTCAGTGCTATAAAGTGAAGCATCAGCTTCAGCTCTTCTCCCCTGTCGTTTATCCCAGCGTTTACCCCTTACGTCACTCTAGCTCTGCCCTTGCGCCATCACTCGTGAGCAGAGTCGTCATTTTGAGGGGGAGGGGAGGTTAACATATTTGATTAAAGATTACGAGGGCACATGATTTTTTTAAAAATAATGAAGTGCACGGATAAATTATGTATAATAAACACTACAGTATTCCATCAAAAAATAATCAATTTTGATTTCATGCCGACTTTAACACAAGCGAACTCAGAGCGACATTTATATTGAAATCGATGTACAACAAATCGCATGTTTGGAAATATGTTGATGTATTCTCCTGTGTTGGCATAGGTTTGTAAATGATTTACATTACAAATCTACACAGCTAACATGCACTGTTTTCCCAGATTAATGTTAAGCAACCCAAACTCCAGCATATGCAGAGGAAGAGTTTGTGGACTGAGCTGCTGAGATGGAGATGCGCTTCACGATTGTAAATGACAACAGTGCAACACAAAGCGCGTCAGACTTTATATGCGTTCCCAAATGAAACCCAAACTAACAGCACATGCAATAAAAGACTGAACAATATAATGCAAGCACTATCAAAGGTTTTACTACAAACTGAACTTTATACTGATATCGCAAGACCGCTTTTCACCTCAAGGTGAAATATTGCGAGATCTCGTGTGCTCCCAAAAGCCAAGAGAAATGGTAATTATTAACACACGCAGCATTGTTAATTTTGCGTGAAAATATTGTTTTTATCGAAAACAAATATGAACACTGATTTCATATTGTGACGAGTCGGCTGCCTCTCCCTAATTATCAGCATCTCCCCGTCCCTTAATCGCCGCCCTTCACCAGGCTCCCGATGGGAGTGGGTGTGTGAGAGAGGAGGGGTGCTGAAACAGCCAGGTCTGGCGGCGTGTGATGAGGCACACCTGAAGTGAATGGAGCCTCGTCACCGCCGATATTATATGCCGAGTGCGCCTCTCCTCTGGAGACCGGTCTCTTCCCCGTGCATGCATGCCTGTGTCCTAGTGGTTCCTGGAAGGGAGCGTTCGAGTGTGGAGAGGACCACACCCGCGAGACGGCTGACGGGTCAGGATGCTGGGCCATACCCCTGGAAGAGCCGCGGGCCCAAAGGAGGACGAAGCCGCTGATGGAAGCCGCCGCCCTCGCGCCCCGGACCCAAGAGGGGAGCGCGTGCGGCCACCGGACTCCGCCCCTTACCTGGACCCTTCCTTCCAGAACACTGCCCCTCCTTCACAACCCGCGCAGCACAACGAGGACACCAGATCCCCTGTTTCTTTTGGACACTTCATCCCCTTTGGACACTTTGTTTTATTATTTCTGTTGAATAAAAGCCTCTCCGAGGCCTGACGCCACGCCCACTGTGTCTGTTGTTTGCTCCTCCCGCCACAATATATACTGCCTTTTAAAATTTCAAGTACCTTTTCATAAATATGGCTGTTTTCAAGGGTTTTCCAGGACTTAAATTTCAAAAAGTCAAATTCAAGTACTTCAAGCACTTTAAGCACCTTGTACGAACCCCGTATAATCTTGAAAAAAATCTTTGGGTGCACATTAGGGGTGACCCCGAATAGTCGACGATTCGATAGGAGGAGCTCGATTCGACTCCCAATCTCACAGTCGAATATTTGCGGGGTGTTATGATCATGCCATTTTGGCTATATGGGGATGCTCAATGTCTGATTTCACAGAGAACTACCGGTTTTCTTCCAATATGTTAATATACAGCCTATTATGATAATGCTGTAAATAAGAATCTGAAAAGAAAGAAGCTTTTAATAAATATTTTTAACGTGCGTGAATAAATCCAACCACCCCTATAGATTTAAGTTTCACTTAATCCAACATTTTGGCGGCAAGGATTTAGATCTTTAACAAGGTAGAGTGAAAGACTGGATTTTTTCGAATAGGTAGGGTATAAGTGATTTCATAAAATTTCAGCCGGTTTATATATATATTGTGTATATATTATTTATCTCTTATAAGATGCATTTGAGTTGCGCTGCAGTAAAGCGCTTCATTGTAGTAACTGTGATCTCTTCAAGCACGCAGCGCGAGCACTACAAACAGCAATGCAGAATATGAATAACTATGACTGGGACTGTCATATACATAACATTATAATGAGAACACTATTATAATAATACGCTGTGAATTTTTAGAGTTTAGTTGCCGTGTTTCTGCGCGTTGTTGCGTGAAGAACACGTCCACAAAAGGAGTTCATTCAGAGCCATGCAGACACGTTCACTTCTGCATTCGGGGCATTTTGTGCAGGTAGCCTATAAGTCATAATATTGACGTTATGTTGTATAAATAACGAACTGTATTCTATGAGATAAATTAGTTAAATCCCACTGATTTAAAAACCTGCTATCAAATGCTTCACTCTACTGTTCATCTACAGCACGCGCAGCTCAAATGCAGAACATTAATAACTACTGTCATATACATAACGTTATAATGAGAGCACTATTGTAAACGATTTTGTGAATTCTTAGGGTTTCACTGAAGTTTAATGTTAACTATCTTTTAAAAACATTATTTTTGTATCTGCGAGGCATCCGTTACACATTTTCCCTGTGTGTTAATGTGAGTAATTATGACTGTCGAATGTCTGACTTGATTCTTGGTAATGTATTTTGCCCCCCCCCCCAACCCCACCCCGCCCCGCCCCGCCCCCGCCCCCGCCCCCAAACATATCAGTCGACTATTGGCATGATTCGAAAATTCCGATTCGACTATGAAAATCCTTAGTCGGGGACACCCCTAGTACACATTATACAATTTAAACATGTTTATTCTGTTAACTATTTGTATTCTTACAAAATACATTCATGAAAATTAGAGAAATTATGAGAAAAAGAAAGGCTTCTAATAATCTTTCTATGTGCAAAACTTTGATAATGTGAAACTAGGGCTGTAGCTATCGAATATTTTAGTAATCGAGTATTCTACCGAAAATTCCATCGATTAATCGGATAAGAAACACTTTCTTTATTAAAGAGCAATACTAAATATACAAGAGAAAATAAGACAGGTCTCTTAAAATGAACAAGTAATGTTTCCTTTTTTACAAAAATGAATTTTTTTATTGCTGAAATTGCATATATTAATAACTGTGAAAACTAAACCCATTTAGTGCATTTAATTGCCATATTACATTAAAAATGCAAATACAAATATATAAATAAAAAATAATTAATAGAATTATAAAAATCAGTTTCAAATTACTTTAAAAAGGTAAACATAGTACAACCTAAAACTAAGACATAAATCAAAATAATAGTAATAAAAATAATAATAAAACCTAAACATTGTGCAACTTAACTTTGAAGTTTCAGCCTAACTACAGCTCAGGCATGACACAAGCCTTTATTGTCTTCTTAGAAGGCTTTGTGGCTTTTGTAAGAGGCAAACATTAGTGGACAGGAAGCTAACGTGGAACAAAAACAAGAGTCCATACACAAAATGTATTAACATTTTTCAGCAACATGAATTTAAAGTTATTTGGAGAATAAATTTAATAAAATTAAAATCCTCTTAAATGTCTCTCTGCATACTGGTGTGTGTGAGTGTGTAATCCTTTAAAGGAGCATGTGGTTGCAAACACAGTGCTCCATGTGTAGTAACAGTAAATGGTAGGCAGGCATTTCTGGGCCGAAACCGAGAATTCTGGATGTGCTTGGCCGAAAACCAAAAATGCTTTGTAATAATTATTTATTTATTTTATTAAATAATATAAAGTAATTTTGTAAGACATTTTAATTTAACTCAATTTTAATGACACAGAATTTAAAAAACACAAGCCAATAAAATAACCACACTTTTATTCAAAGAAAATTGGACAGAAAATATATTAAATATCAATGTATTATTTTTATTCAGTTCTATGCAACAGAATCAGACATAACTGTCATTGTGTTGTTTTTGACTAATTATCCAAATAATGTATAGTCCAGCAAACATGGCTTTTCCTTTCTCAAAATGAGGTGGAGGAGCATAACCTAAACCATAAATGCTCGCTATTGACGAGCATAACCGCAGAGGAATGCAACAACCGCAGCAACCGCGATATTTCCTTTTTTTTTGTAAGGTTACGCCCTTCTCGTTTTATACTTAGTGCATATGTACTGAATATTAGTAATGATAACAATGTGTACCATGATGATTTGTACAGAGGCTCAGTAAATTTGCACTTAACAAGCCAAAACAGACAGCGAATGAGAGAGATCGACTGATCGCGTGCGATTACCTGAGTCTGTCCTTCAGGCGGAGTCATGTATATTTGTGAAAACAGGTTGTCATGTCCAAGGAAAGTGAAATCTGTCTTAACATCGACGCTCTGCTGGTCGGCTGAGCCTTTAAAAGTGGCGCTCAAAGTTAAAATGATTTCAGCAGCTTTACATATCATTCTAACATTACATATCTTGAATGAATCAGCGTTTTTGAACGTGTAGTTGAATGATTGGTTTAAGACCCACTCAAAGACAGTCTCTTACCGCCACCGTGTGGCGCGCAACAATGAAACTGACTGACTGAGACTCACTAGAACACGCAGGTGAAATGAATAGAACTAAAGTATCTTGTCATCTAGATTCACGCAGGTGAACTAACTATTATATCATATAGAAACTAACTGTATATATATATATATATATATATATGCTTATATATATATATATCTTATTCATTGTCAGGTTTATGTTTTGTTATGTGGGACCGTTATTTTGTCATTCTCTTCTGTTTACTTCACTTCCTGTTTCAACGTGATTTAGTTTCGGTTTCATTGGTTTGTGAATATGACCTAGTAACACGTACACACAGATTATATAATATATCTAATCACAGATTATATCATATATGTGTATATGCGGTATGTATGTGGTATGTATACATACACGTACACACACATATATATATATCTACACAGATATATATATATATATATATATATATATATATATATATATATACATATATATATATATATATATATATATATATATATATATATATATATATATATATATATATATATATATATATATATATGTGTGTGTGTGTGTGCGGTAATACCGCATACCGTGCTATTGAGCCACTCAAAATTACCGCAAGGGAAATTCCTTCACCACGACAGCTCTATGTGCAATGAATTCATGGGTATTTTTTTGTTTCATTGCTGGAATTATAAGGGCATTCTAACTGTATTCTAATGGGCTTCATTGCGCAGTGAATGCTTTTGGACTCTTAAGAACTTCAAAAGTTGCTCTTGAACCATTTTGCACGAAAAATTACGAAATTGCTTCTGCTAGTGCGCAGCTTGTAACAGTACCAAGTTCTGATTGCCCCGCAGCATCTTTCTCTAGCAAAGCGGCAACATCACGTGTATTACTTGATCAGTCTATGAGCATGTATTGTTTCTTCACAAAGTGAAGATTCATGGATCTGTGTGAACTGGATCATTGTTGTCTGTATAACTTTTAAAAAAAAATAATGTTTTACCCTCAGATCTCAGATGCATTTTGAAGTAATTTACATTCTTCAATCCGTTTATTATTTTACAGGTTTTATAACAAAAGTCACTGAATCTGATGAGCTGCCTACAAGGCATCTGCAGGTATCAAACACACACACACACACACACACACACACACATATATATATATATATATATAAATTAAATGTTTTAAATAATTATTATAAAACTGCATGATACATGAGCTATAATGGATTATGTTCATGCATATACATCAAATTTAAGCATGACTCCATTGACTTTTATGCAAAAACACTTAATTATTTTTAGGCGGAAAACAGCAAGAAAATAGGTGCCCACAAAATGTTTGAGATCACACTAATGTAATGTGTCTCACACGTAACAGTTTTACGACTTAAAAAAGCAACGAGAAAAAATAAAATAGACCTCTCGTTGCCAGTACCATCTCATTTTTAAGTTAAATCGAATTGTGGTTAAAATGTGGATTTAAGACATTTTAATTATAAATAGGAGGAATGTAAGCTTTTAGGGATCTGCAGGCACCCTGTTAAATTATTGTAAACCTAATGTACAACAATGATTATTAATGAAGAATAAAGACCAACCTCCATGATCCTCGTGTTTTATCATCCTCGGTTCTGGTTCCTCATGTTTTATTATCCTCGGTTCTGGTTTCTCGTGCTTTATTATCCTCGGTTCTGGTTCCTCGTGTTTTATTATCCTCGGTTCTGGTTCCTCGTGTTTTATTATCCTTGGTTCTGGTTCCTCGTGTTTTATTATCCTCGGTTCTGGTTCCTCGTGCTTTATTATCCTCGGTTCTGGTTCCTCGTGATTTATTCTCCAGGGTTCTGGTTCTTCGTGCTTTATTATCCTCGGTTCTGGTTCCTCATACTTTATTCTGCAGGGTTCTGGTTCACTCGTGTTCTCCTCTTTAACAAACACCATCTTCACAGCAGCAGACCTCAGTTCAGATGATTCTGAATCACCCGCTCCAGATATTCCTGCTTACTTCAACACTTAGTCATGACTGTGAGGATCAGAACATTACAGAGATTTACTGACCTGATTCAAAAACTGTATTTCTCTATTTACAGAAACAACATTTCTAGCCGTTTGTATTGAGCCAGCATCAGGACAAAACAACAGAGAGCGTGAAACTGAACTTCTTCCTCTGAGGTTTAATGCTGTTTGGAGAACAAACGTGTGTTTTAGCGCCATCCGCTGGACTGGAGTGAAGCGGCGAGAGGAGGGAAATAATACGAGAGAAACACCTAGCGATTTGTATTCATTCAGTATTGCCTAATATTGTTAGATGACAACTAAAGATAATCTTCTAAATGAGCAGCAAACATCAAGATAGCAGAAATAGTAGTCTACTATAGTAAGAAACTGGTTGTGTCTTGAGAAACGGGTCTAAATGCCCACCTTAAGAAAAACTGTGCTATTCACTGCGCCTAAAATGTATAATTGCAGAAAAAAAAAAAGTTGTATTGAACATTAATGGCGCAACATATTTTGTGTGAAAATAAATCATTCAAGTTTTTTATTTTGTTTAAAAATTGTAGAAATCTATGAGGTGGCGGCACACAGTATTGATACAAATACTTCAGCTAAAATAATGTTTTTTAATAATGTCTAAGTTAATACTTGTTCAAAACAATCACTTTAGCAAAGTTTGTACTATTTTCTGCTTATTTTGATAAATAAAATAATACATTTTTGTTCAATTAATATACTGTCATTAAAATATCTTAATATAAATCATATTTTAAAATACAGAAACAAATTCATTTTAAAATGTAAAGATTCTGTTGGATATCCTTCTATTGAAGGATATCCCATAATAATTGAATATAGATTTACAGTAGTAACAACAAATTATATTTTATTATATGATATGATTTAAATGTGATGGTTTAATTCTAAACATGGTGATTATCTCTAATATGGACACCCAACATAATATATATTTACCATCTGATTCTAACCATGTCATGTCAACAAATGGAAAAGTCACCCATCTATTAATTATCATGTTAATTAATATAGTTACTGTTAAAAACTGAAATCTTATTGTAAAGTGTTACTAAAGTTTTATATAATAATAATAATTAGTTACATTTATATGGTGTTTTTCTGGGTACTCAAAGCGCTTTACATGGAAGAGGGGGAATCTCCTCATCCACCACCACTAATGTGCAGCATCCACCTGGATGATGCGACGGCAGCCATAGTACTGGTGGAGAGGAGACAGAGTGATGAGGATGATTAGGAGGCCATATTGTTCTGTGTATGTTTGTGTTTCACAGAGTTGATGGTTTGGATTAACCCTTTAATTGCCGTATCCCTTAAAACCAGACTGCCAGAGGGTTACTGTAAATGCATGTGCCCGTTGGACACAGTTTTCCTGATGCCACCGGGGCGGCGTTTGCACTGACGGCTTGGGCCCGCCATTGCTGCGTGCAGCTATATTTATTATTGGTGGAATAATTATATGCATTGCCTAAAATTGGATGTATACTAATAATAAAAAAACAGTACAGACACAATAGGGTTCCAGCACATTCTGTCCTTGGACACCTAATGAAAATGAATATCTGTGTCTTTTTGCACTATTCTAATTAATGTATCAGCAAGTATATCACCAATAATAACATTAATATTCAATAATGTATTCAGTGACTACTGACTTACCAAATATATTCACAGTAACAACAACGTAAATATATTACTACTTACAGCTTACATCATTTTTTTTAGACATGGACAAGGGAAAAAAGAGAAGAGCCATCACTGACTTTTTTGAAGGGTAAGCCTATTTTATTATTTTAATTTCTGTTCTTAAATGTGACTGTTGAATTGGGTTGGGAATCGAAAATCAATTCCAATTCCAGAATCAGATACTTAAAGTCAGGAATTGGATCCTGTTGTAAAATTTTAATTTCAATTCCATCTATCAATTCCTGTGTGCACATCTTTTATTTTTAGGGGTTTAAAAGGGGCTGTTAAAAATGCATTTGTCTTTGAATCATTCATTCAAGAAATTCATTCAAAAACACTGATTCATCCAATAATGAAACAAGTAAATCTTGAGTCAATCAGTCCATTCATAATTACATGAGATTGTGTTTAGTTGTTTAATATTTTTCTTCTGAATTGTAAGTGAACTAAAACCTCCATTAAAAAAAAGTCTCAATTTATCCAGAATCTTGCAGCACTTTTTTGCACACAAACAGCTCTTATGTAGTTATATAGCCGGCTGATTTTTGTTCATGGGGTTGAGCAGCAATTGAATGTTTTGCAAAAGACACACAAAGTAAATATTTTTGATATCTAAATGTTGGACTATTTTTACATTTTTTAAGCACATTGGAATTGAAACTGGGAATTCATAAGAATCGATAAGCAGAATCTGAATTTAGAAATTTGAATTGATAAAATTTAAACGATACCCAACTCTATAATTAAAACACTTGATCAGAAATAAGGAAAATACACTTAGACATAAAGGAAAACATTGTGAAAAGACAATGTTTATTTCTTGAAGCATACAGGTTAAGAAGTTGCCTTGTCAGTGAAATGCAAAGTCAGGACACTCAAACAGTACAGCACTTGCATGTAGACCCCAGGCAACAAGAAATACAGACAGCCCAGTCTCAGTGCAGGACAATACAAGTCAGCAAATCCACAACACACTGTGCACACCCAGCCCAGGCAGTAAGCACAGTTTTGCCCCTGCTCAATAGTTCAGATCAGATTACAGTAAGACACTTCAGCAAGCAACAGCTTGAGGCATGGACAGAGCAATACTCCCCATGATTATACATAAATGGAAATAACTTAGGATGCACTTTCTGCAGAGATTCCAAGCGCCTTTTTGGAACTCAAAAGGGAGTACAGGTGGCAGAAGTGTGGGCTTCTGGAGAGGTCTCAGCAAAAGATGTCAGGGCCATGAGAAAGAAAATCTACAAACACAGAGACAGCCTAACACACATGAAAGCAACATAAAAGAAACAGCAGATGGAGAAAGAGGTATTGACCACTTTGACAGAAACATTAAATGCTAAAGTTTTGTCAGAGACAATGCATTTATTTAGGACAGCATATTATGTTGCAAAGGAGAAGTTAGCTTTCTTGAAGATGAATGGATTGGTCGAATTACAAGAAATTAATGGAGTAAAAACTGGCTCTTGTCACAAATCTGATCATTCTTGCATTAATATAATAACACATAATGCCAGTAAAATGAAAAAAAAAAAATCTTGACAATTAAAAGTGTTTGTTCTTGGATTGGTCTTACAGTTGATGAAAGCACAGTTTTTGGGAGAAGCTACCTCATCCTGTACCCCAGAGGGGATGTGACTGGGGACAGTGAGATAGAAAACATATTTTTGGATTTGATTGAGCTGGAGGAAGGAACAACTGCCATATACAAAGCTCTTAAAAAGAGTCTTCTGGAAGCTGGTCTGGATGATGAATATCTCAAGTCTCATCTGATTTGCTTAACAACCGATGGGGCATCTGTGATGACTGGAAGAGAGAGTGGTCTTATCACAAGGCTGAAAAAAGACTATACTTTACTGGAGAGTATCCACTGCCTTGCACACAGGCTTGAGTTGTCAGTAAATTATGCACTTAAATCAGTCACAGGTTGCAATCACTTTGAGATATTTATTTCAAAACTGTACACACTGTACCATCAGTTACCAAAAAATGCCAGACAACTTGCAGAGGCAGCCTCTCAAGTCAATGTCAGCCTGCTTAAGATGGGTAAAAATTTTACCATCCGTTGGGTAGCAAGTAGTTTTGTGACTGTACAAGCTGTTTGGAGAGACTACCCTGCTTTGGTTGCACAAATGAAAAAAGCAGCTGAAGATGAATCACGTTCTGATGGAAAAAAAAAATCAATGGCCTATTGAATCGCCTCACATGCACTGGCTTTGTTAAAGACCTGGCAACTTTAAAAGATGTGCTACGTGAACTTAGGTGTCTATCCCTAAAACTTCAGGTAGGTAGTGTTTTTCTTCTACCTTAGTCTGAACAAGAAAATTACATTGAGAAAGAATTGTGAAAGTGGTGTTCAATGCATGATTATATATTATAGTTGTCTTATTTTTTCAGAACAGAAACACTTCTCTTCTGGATGCCACAGGAGAAATAAAGATGACTATTGAGGTGTTGAAGGCTTTGAAGAGCACCCCGGGGAAGTCAATGGACAAAGCAGAGGAAGGTCAAAGGAGTGCCCTTGCATTTCAGCAAAGAACATATAAATAGACTGCAGTTCCTCCAAGCACCCATTGACAGTCTCTCTTCACTGAATGCCTGACACTAAGCTCACGAAGATTGTAGCACCACTGAATCCCCTCAGCTGGCCAAAATTCAGTCTCTTGTTCTCTTTGGGGAGAAAGAGATCCATGACCTGGCAAAGATGCTTGGAGAATCAAGTAGAGAAGCAGTTGAGGACTTCAGGAACTGGAAGCTCAACAATGACCAGAATGGGAAGGTCCTCAAAAAACTGGTGAATGCCAGTAAAACATACATGGCTCATCTCTGCCCTCAATGTCACTGCCACAGATGCAAGGAATCGCCTTCGAGCCAGCAGCCTTTCTGCTGTACTTTTCATTGACCTAAATGGCCCCCATCTCCACATGTTTGACCTTACCTCTTTATTCAGTCCTAGCTTAGGGAGAAACATTGTCTGTCAACTGTCAGTAAAACGGGGAGAGACAAATCTGAAAATATCAGGCCACTGTGGGCCATTCTAAACAGTAGCGAATGAAGTGTTTTAGAAAATGTCCTCATCATTGGTTTAGTTTTGTTTACATGCTTACATTGGAAGAAAGACAGAAAGAGTAGATAGCATGTTTCTTTCCAATATTAGTTGTGAATGCAAAGTCTTAAGGGATTGTTTTTTTGTTTTTTTTGTACAACCCCAAATCAGAAAAAGTTGGGACAGTATGGAAAACGCAAATAAAAAAAGAAAGTAGTGATTTCTAAATTTACTTTGACTTGTATTTCATTGCAGACAATATGAACACAAAATATTTCATGTTTTGTCTGGTCAACTTCATGTCATTTGTAAATATACATCCTTTCCTGTCATTCAGACCTGCAACACATTCCAAAAAAAGTTGGGACAGGAGCAATTTAGGGCTAGTAATGAGGTAAATTGGTTAAATAATGATGTGATTTGAAACAGTTGATGTCAACAGGTGATTGTAATTATGATTTGGTACAAAAGCAGCATCAAAGAAAGGTCTAGTCCTTTAGGAACAAAGATGGGCCGAGGATCGCCAGTTTGCCAACAAATACGTGAGAAAATTATTGAAATGTTTAAAAACAATGTTCCTCAAAGAAAGATAGGAAGAGATTTGGATATTTCACCTTCAACAGTGCATAACATAATTAAAAGATTCAAGGAATCTGGAAGAATTTCAGTGCGTAAAGGACAAGGGCGCAAGCCTAAGCTGAACAACCGTGATCTCCGATCCCTCAGGCGGCACTGCATCAAGAATCATCATTCATCTATAAGCGATATCACCACATGGGCTCAGGACTACTTTGGCAAACCTTTGTCAAGTACCACAATACGTAGTTACATCCACAAATGCCAGTTAAAACTGTACTGTGCCAAAAGGAAGCCCTATGTTAACAGTGTCCAGAAGCGCCGTCGACTTCTCTGGGCTCGGAGGCATCTGGGATGGACCATCACACAGTGGAAACGTGTACTGTGGTCAGATGAATCAGTATTTCAGGTATTTTTTGGGAGGAATGGACGCCGTGTGCTCCGGACCAAAGAAGAAAAGGATCATCCAGACTGTTACCAGCAACAAGTCCAAAAGCCAGGGTCTGTCATGGTATGGGGTTGTGTTAGTGCCCTTGGCAAAGGTAACTTGCACTTCTGTGATGGCACCATTAATGCTGAAAAGTACATAGAGATTTTGGAGCACAATATGCTGCCTTCAAGAAGACATCTTTTCCAGGGACGTCCATGCATATTTCAACAAGACAATGCAAAACCACATTCTGCACACATTACAAAGTCCTGGCTGCGGAGGAAGAGGGTACGGGTACTTGACTGGCCTGCCTGCAGTCCCGACCTGTCTCCAATAGAGAATGTGTGGCGCATTTTGAAGCGCATAATGCGACAACGAAGACCCCGTACTGTTGCACACCTTAAGACTTGTTTGCAGGAAGAATGGGACAAAATTACACCTGAAACACTTCATCACTTGGTGTCTTCAGTCCCTAAACGTCTTTTAAGTGTTGTGAAAAGGAATGGCAACATTACAAAGTGGTAAATGCTGTACTGTCCCAACTTTTTTTGGAATGTGTTGCAGGTCTGAATGACAGGAAAGGATGTATATTTACAAATGACATGAAGTTGACCAGACAAAACATGAAATATTTTGTGTTCATATTGTCTGCAATGAAATACAAGTCAAAGTACATTTAGAAATCACTACTTTCTTTTTTTATTTGCGTTTTCCATACTGTCCCAACTTTTTCTGATTTGGGGTTGTACATTAACATTAATAGAAATGTGCAAAATGATAATTCATTCATTCATACAAGTGGTTTGAAATGTACAAAAAAAAAAAAAACGTATGTATTTTTTATTTTTTTTATTTAATGGTTCTAAAAGGGTTGGGGAATGAGGGGGGTGGATAGGTAGGTCTAGGGGGACCCACAAGAGCTTTGACACAATGCGAACACTGTTTTAACTATATGTTTTATGAAATGTAGTGAAGTAAAAAGTATCATCTTGTGATTTGAAATGTAGTGAAGTAAAAGTAAAAGTTAGTCAGAATAAAACTACTCCAGTAAAGTACAGATACTTGAACAATGTACTAGCCCAGTTTGTGCTTGTTGAGGAAAATTCATTTTATGCTGATCTTATGTGTATGGAGTGCAAAGCCTTTTTTGGTATGGTAGAGGGGAAAGGGCCTGAGGAATTCTAGCCTAACTATATGGAGGAGAAGGGGAAGACCTGCCCTGACCTTAGAGGTCATATAGGCCCGAAATGTAAAGGGAGTAAGGCTGTACAACATGATTTAGTAGAATGCTATTTACTTCCTCTCCAACTATGGAAAAGTACAGCTGCAAGATTGTAACTTTGTAACCTTGAGTGTGTGGCTATAAGGTGGAGGAGCACCCTCCCCGTTTGTCACACTCTGCAGGGACCTGTGTTTCTGTATGACTGTTGACTTTCTTTGCAAACAATAAAACCTTTAAAGACTAAAAGTGAGTTTGTCTCTTATGCTGATGAGAGTAAGTTAAAATTGCCACGACAATTTGGTGTCAGAAAAGTGGGATTCCTTGGATGTGTCTTCTGGACCTGAGAGCGGACGGTGACTGATCATCCTGGACTTAGAGTCCAGCCCTAACCCCGAATAGGTTTGAAGGGATGACAGGGAACGAACACCAAGGCCCGGAGGGGACACCACTGGAATCTGTAAACGAACCCATGTGGCAACAGGACTCTCGGGTAAGAGACAAATCAAAATTTTCTAAAGAATTTGGGTTTTGATTTGAATTGGAATTAAGATAAGGGGATAAACCATATTGGTGGGTCTGGCTCTGTGGAAGTCCATAATCAATAAGTCTCTGAGGAAGATTGAGATTACGTGGAGCACAGTTAAAACGTTTTCTAGAAGAAATTGAAACTGGGCAATGGGGCGTGATCGGAAATTTAGCAAGAAATTGAGATCCGGAGATTTCGAAGCAAGAAATTGAGATCACGCACAGCCAGTTAACATATTTCTAAAAAGGGGAAATTGAAACTGTGCAGGTAGTAATCGGAGCTGCACAAGGCACTCCGCCCGTCCGATTTGGGGTTAGCGATCGGATCTGTTGGAGACGTCTAAACAGATTATAGGCACCGAAAAGTAGCCCACAGGAGGAGAAACAGACAATATGGGGAAGTCCCAAAGCAAGCTCGCTAAATATGATACACCGGTATTTTGTCAAATGAAAAAATTATATGGCCAGAAATGCGTGCAAGATATGGGGAAACTAATTAGGTATCATGATTTTCCAAAAGAGGGAACATTAAGTGTCACAAGATTAAATGTTGTAAAGGAATCAGTTGAAGAAGGAAGCACAAAGCAGAAAGGGTGCTGTGTGAAACATATGTGTGATAGATGTGAGAAGATGGTGAATTGTTGGGTGGGGGAGGCAGACAAAAGGGAAAGAAGAGCAATGCAAAAAGAATTAGCATGTAGAGCTGATAGAAAAAAGGAAAATGAAAAATGTGAAGGAAAAGTAACTGCATCACATAGACCTACTAACCGCTCTGATGTTTCTGTCTCTAAACATGCACCACTGCCCTATCATTAAGTCAAGTCAAGTCACCTTTATTTATATAGCGCTTTTAACAATACAAATTGTGACAAAGCAACTGCACAATATCAAAATGGGAAAATAGTGTCAATAATGTAAAATGACAAGATTAAACACTCAATTTTCAGTTAAAGGCATTTCATTGTTGAATTCAGTGATGGCATCGTCCAGCTCAGTTCAGTTCAAAACATTTCTGTTCAATCAAGTCGACGATATAGCTGGAAATGAAGTGTCCCCAACTAAGCAAGCCAGAGGCGACAGCAGCAAGGATCCAAAACTCCATTAGTAACAGAACAGAGAAAAAAAACCTTGGGAGAAACCAGGCTCAGTCGGGGGGCCATTTCTCCTCTGGCCAGACGACACAGCAGTTCAATTCCAACTGCTGCAAAGTCAGATTGGATGGCTCAACTGGTTCCCGAGGTCTTTTCCTGATGGCTGTCTAGGTGACGGGGTCCTCCCTGGGGGTCTGTCTCTGGGGCTCATCTAGGTGTCCTGGTCTCTGCTGACGTTCAGGGCTGTAGAGGTCGTCTCTAGGTGCTGATCCACCATCTGATCTGGTGACTGCGGTGACCTCGAAATAAGAAAGAAACAGACTAATATTAGCGTAGATGTCAATCTTTTTACGATGTAACAAGTACATCATGTGTTATGGGAAGTGTTCCTGGTTCCGGTTGATCTAATTAATGCAGCCTAACAATCCTTTAACGGATTTGAATAATAGAAGTGTATTAGTGTGTTATGTGTACGCCAGGTTAAAGAGATGGGTCTTTAATCTAGATTTAAACTGACAGAGTGTGTCTGCCTCCCGAACAGTGTTTGGTAGATTGTTCCAGAGTTTGGGCGCTAAATAGGAAAAAGATCTGCCGCCCGCAGTTGATTTTGATATTCTAGGTATTATCAAATGGCCAGAGTTTTGAGAACGCAGCGGACGTGAAGGACTATAATGCGATAAGAGCTCGCTCAAGTACTGAGGAGCTAAACCATTCAGGGCTTTATAAGTAATTAACAAGATTTTAAAATCTATACGATGTTTAGTAGGGAGCCAGTGCAGTGTTGACAGAACCGGGCTAATGTGCTCATACTTCCTGGTTCTAGTAAGAACTCTAGCTGCTGCATTTTGAACCATCTGTAATTTGTTTATTAAGCGTGCAGAACAACCACCCAATAAAGCATTACAATAATCTAACCTTGAGGTCATAAACGCATTAATTAATATTTCTGCATTTGACATTGAGAGCATAGGTCTCAGTTTAGATATATTTTTAAGATGAAAAAATGCAGTTTTACAAATGCTAGAAACGTGGCTGTCAAAGGAGAGATTACTATTAAATAGCACACCTAGGTTCCTGACTGATGACGAAGAATTTACAGAGCAGCCATCAAGTGTTAGACAGTGTTCTAGGTTATTACTTGTGGGGGTTTTAAGTCCGATAATTAACACCTCTGTTTTTTCAGAATTTAGCAGTAAGAAATTACTTGTCATCCAGTTTTTTTATATCGACTATGCATTCCATAAGTTTCTCAATTTGGTGTGTTTCACCAGGCCGTGAAGAAATATAGAGCTGAGTATCATCAGCATAACAGTGAAAGCTGACCCTGTGTTTCCTAATGATATTTCCCAAGGGTAACATATAAAGCGTGAAAAGTAACGCCCTAGTACTGAGCCTTGAGGAACTCCATACTGCACTTGTGATCGATATGATACCTCTTCATTCACTGCTACGAATTGATGGCGGTCAGATAAGTACGATTTGAAACATGCTAATGCACTTCCACTAATGCCAACAAAGTTTTCTAGTCTATTCAAAAGAATGTTGTGATCGATAGTGTCGAATGCAGCGCTAAGATCCAGTAGAACTAATAGAGAGATACAACCACAATCAGATGATAGAAGCAGATCATTAGTAACTCTAATGAGAGCAGTCTCAGTACTATGATACGGTCTAAATCCTGACTGGAAATCCTCACAGATATCATTTTTCTCTAAGAAGGAATATAATTGTGAGGATACAACCTTTTCTAATATCTTTGACAGAAAAGGGAGATTCGAGATCTGTCTGTAATTAACTAGATCTTTGGGGTCAAGTTGGGTTTTTTTAATGAGAGGCTTAATAACAGCCAATTTAATGTTTTTGGGGACATATCCTAATGACAATGACGAATTAATAATAGACAAAAGAGGATCTATGACTTCTGGAAGCACCTATTTTAGTAGTTTAGATGGAATAGGGTCTAACATACATGTTGTTGGTTTAGATGATTTAACAAGTTTATACAATTCTTCCTCTCCTAAAGTAGAGAATGAGTGGAATTGTTCCTCAGGGGAGCTATAGTACACTATTTGATGTGATAATATAGCTGACGGCTGCATGGTTTCAATTTGATCTCTAATAGTATCAATTTTGGAAGTAAAATAGTTCATAAAGTCATTAAAATCACTACCCCATCGCTGAGCTGCAAGCCCTGAAAGTGGACCCTGACCTCGACTGCTCTCCACCAAAAAGACCAACAGCACCGCGGACGGAGGAAGAAGAAACAGAGGAAGACCCCGATGTGATTCCTGAAACCCCCCACGAAGAAGCTGAAGAGGAGAGAGTGCTCATGGCTGTCCCGACAAAGAAAAGAAAAACCAGACAAACGGTGAAAGAAGAAAATGTGAGTATAACAGCTCTGATGATTGAAGTTTCGGGACCTGATGGGCCGATGATGGTTTTCAGACCATGGACTGTGATTGATATGAAGGAAGCGATGGCTCATTTGCCGAGTCCGGAAGAAGCGGGTGACAGATTTTCTACCGAACTGGTCACATTCTGCAAAGAATTCAGCCCCACTGTGCATGAGCTGAGGAGGCTGCTAGCAGTGAAATTGGGGGCTTCGAGCTGGCACAAAGTGAGTGGAAGGCTGCAAAGGAAAGACTGCAGGAGAGAAAACAGCGAATGGGAACACCGGACCGAGGAAATCAACCGGAAACATGGGAGTGTCATTTAAGGAGCTGGTTTTTGAATGGACTGAGACCTGAGATTGCGCAAGCAGTGAAAACCAGCTACATAGAATGGAAAAATGGACGATTATCTGCTGTTCTAGCACATGCTTTGCACGCAGAAGAACTGCAGACAGCAAAGAAAGAAAGAGTTAAAGCAAAGACTGACAAAGATTTACAGCTGGCCCTAGTGCAAGCTATCTCGAGGTTGGGGGAATCCTCTGTGCAGCGCCGTCAGGAGACGGGAGGGGGAAGAGGAAAAAGACAAGGTGGAAGATATTCGAACGGGACTGTAAGGAACATTGAAAAACGGGGTTGTTGGATTTGCAACAGCGATGATCACGAGATGATAAGATGCACCAAATGCAGACTGTACAAGAAGGATGGTCATTGGGCCAAGGACTGTCCAGACAACCAGCGAGATCAAGAAGCAGACTGAAGCGAGGAGGTCGGAGAGCAGGAAGGAGGGGTTCAGGGCGAGCGGCCAGCGGCGACTGAACAGGGAAGTGAAACATTTTTAACCACACACATTCACACATACACTGATGTACACACTGCTCTCTGCAATGAAGAAAAAGCTTGCATTTCTTTGTGTAATTCTGATTTGAATGATGAAAATTCTGATAAATGTTTGATGTATGAAAGTGAAGCATTTAAGAAAATGCCTAATTACCCCATGCTGCATAATAACCTTGAGTGTGTGGATATAAGGTGGAGGAGCACCCTCCCCGTTTGTCGCACTCTGCAGGGACCTGTGTTTCTGTATGACTGTTGACCTTCTTTGCAAAGAATAAAACCTTTAAAGACTAAAAGTGACTTTGTCTCTTATGCTGATGAGAGTAAGTTAAAATTGCCACGACTAAATTAAACTGATTAAACTTTAGCCATTACTGAAAAAAGATACTAAATAAGATACTGAAAAACACAAATGTCAGGGCATGTAAAACTTCTCCAGGGCCCCCAAAACCCCCTCAGACCTGTAATCTGGCCGAGATGTGGTGCTTGGATTTAGTTATTATTATCATTATTATTATTAGGTTACGGCTTGTCATTGTCACGTGTTTTTGATCTTAATTTCCATATTTACATGCTGCAACTGTTGTGTGATTTTCATTTACATTTTTTTTGTAATAATTCGCTCCTTTTTCTCCTCTAATCCTCACACACGAATACTGTTGATGCTGATAAAATACCATGCGAGTCTATAATTTAAAGTCCTTTTCATTTATTTGTGCAGATCGGCTTAAAAATTTCCCTCCTCTCACCGCTTCACTCCAGTCCAGCGGGTGGCGCTAAAACACATTTGTTTGTTTTCCATTACACCATTAAACCTCAGAGGAAGAAGTTCAGCTTCACTGTGATCTCTGTTGTTTTGTCCTGATGCTGGCTCAATACAAACTGCTAGAAATGTTGTTTCTGTAAACAGAGAAATACAGTTTTTGAATCAGGTCAGTAAACCTGTAATATTCTGATCCCCACAGTCGTGACTAAGAGTTGAAGCAAGCAGGAATATCTGGAGGAGTATCATCTGAACTGAGATCTGCTGCTGAGAAGATGGTGTTTGTTAAAGAAGAGAACACCAGTGAACCAGAAACCTGGAGAATAAAACAGGAGGAACCAGAACACTTCATAATAAAACACGAGGAACCCGAACCCGGTAGAATAAATCAAGAGGAACCAGAACACTTCATAATAAAACAGGAGGAACCCGAACCCGGTAGAATAAATCAAGAGGAACCAGAAACCTGGAGAATAAAACAGGAGGAACTAGAACCCGGTAGAATAAATCAAGAGGAACCAGAACCCTGCAGAATAAAACAGGAGGAACCAGAACCCGGTAGAATAAATCAAGAGGAACCAGAAACCTGGAGAATAAAACAGGAGGAACCAGAACCCGGTAGAATAAATCAAGAGGAACCAGAACACTTCATAATAAAACATGAGGAAGCAGAACCAGGTAGAATAAATCAAGAGGAACCAGAAACCTGGAGAATAAAACAGGAGGAACCAGAACCCGGTAGAATAAATCAAGAGGAACCAGAACCCTGCAGAATAAAACAGGAGGAAGCAGAACCCGGTAGAATAAATCAAGAGGAACCAGAACACTTCATAATAAAACAGGAGGAACCAGAACACTTCATAATAAAACAGGAGGAACCAGAACCCGGTAGAATAAATCAAGAGGAACCAGAACCCAGTAGAATAAATCAAGAGGAACCAGAACCCTGCAGAATAAAACACGAGGAAGCAGACACCTGGAGAATAAAACAGGAGGAACCAGAAGGTTGGTGTTTATTCTTCATTCATCTTTAATGACTGTTTGTGGTAATGTTACATTAGGCTTAAAAAGCTTTAAATCTTGCATTTTGCACATTGTGGAATTATAATTTTGACATGAGCCATCAAGTACCTTCAGGTAATAATGTAGCTATATAGGAATATCAGGGCGGATCTCTGCCATGCCATGTAGAGAGAGAAATGACATGCTGTCATGCAAATAAGATAAATAACATAAGACTTATTTAGTTTGTTTAATAACAGAGCATGTTCTATAGCAAAGGTAACTTTAAATGACTTCTGTTGTGATCTGGTGCTATAGAGAATGTGAAGCTGTAGAGTTCTGGGAAACTGCTTTGTTTATCCGCCATACTGGGAGAATCACGCTGCCGTTCCTCTGTTGAGTTTAGGGCAGTTTTTTGATTTTCTGTTGTGATTGTGGAAAATGTCACCACTGTTTGTCATTTATGCTGCTCGAGAATTGCAAAAGTAACTTCGGTACTCGTTCTGAGAGACAATGCAGTGAATTTTTTCACCTTTTCTCTGTAAAAACCCCAGGGGAGCAGGTCGCAGAGATTACGAGAAGTAAAAAGGATAGTAAATCTATTAATAATGTCACCGATTAAACCCACTGCCTGTCACTCAATAAAAGAATCGTATTGCTGCAAAGTTTTGATTTTGTTTGGTTTAATAACATCACTTTCTCGAGTATGACTGTCACTCAGCTTGTGAATTAGCGAACTTGAACAGGGACATTGAAACGCATAACACAAATAACGCTTAATGTACCAAGACAGTGATAAAGACAAAAAATGTAAAGGATATACTATGTGCAGATAAACCCAAAATGTGTTTATTTACACGTTAAGTTTTTCCTCTCATATAAAGAATGCTTAATGTACAGTGACAGTGATATTAAAAGATCAAATTCTGTACACATCCTTACTAATAAAGCATAGTATCTGCAGAAAAACTGATGAACCCAAAATATGAACTTTAAGTACTGTTTTAATGCATAAGCGTTTTCTTCAATATGATTTTCTAAAGGGAGGAAAACACTTAATGTGTAATTAAAGTTAATATTCTGGCCTCATCTGCATGTGTTTTAGCATCACTGTCTTACTACATTAAACCAGCATTTTAAAATGCTACAAAACTGTTCAACCTTCCAGGGATTCAATTTTAGTTGTCATTTGTTGAAATAAATATAAACATACAGGCCCGGTTTCACAGACAGGGCTTAGACTAAACCAGGATTAGGCCATAGTTCAATTAGGACATTTAAGTAATTTTTATAAACTTGCTTAGAAAAATAAAAGCATTACTGGTGTGCATCTTGAGACAAAACAAAAGCACTGATATATTGTAAGATCAGTCAGTGCAAGTTTCTTTCAGTTGAAACAGCTCAGACTTAGGCTACATTTTAGTCTAGGACTAGGCTTAAGCCTTGTCTGTGAAACCAGGGGACAGTGTGCTTGTGTCTGTCTGCTGAATGTGACCCACAATCTCTGATTCTCCTCCGTGGCCATGGAAAAATTAATATTTTACAATGACAACAATTATACTTCATCATTAACCTGTTAACCTGCACCAGGACGCGGGCGCACTGAGAGCTCTTTGTTTGCACATGTCATTGTTTTCAAACAGATAAAGTAAAACAGGACAAAATGAATCTTGACAAACTATATATCATTTTGAAGGTCTAAGCCTCTAGCATCGACGACAGATCGCTGTTTTTCGATAGAAAGCTTATACGGAATGTATTTGCTAAATTTGTGTAAGCAGTACACCAAAACATGTAGAAAAAAAACCCGCAGTACATACCATATTCATCCTGATAACGACTCTCAAACGTATCCACTGCTGTAAATCCTGGTTTAGTTTGAGAGATAAGGGTCCACTGAACAACATTCCATCGAGCACTTTTAGTCCAGAGAAACAACAACGCTGTAATTTAGATCGTTAATCCTTTGTTTACGTCTCATCTCTTGAGGGAGAGCTATTGTTTGTGTCCGTTATGGAACAAATTACGCTCAAAAACACCATCTTGGTGGTAAAAAAACAGCACGATTTTGTAGCAGACAATGTTCCAAACAGAATGAAATCATCCAAAAAAAAAAAAGTCAAAGATACACGGAAGATTGTTTATTTGAATTCTGGCGCTCCCTCGCGACGGCGCGTGACGCACGCTGTGACGCACCTGTCATCTGATGGGGCGTAACTTAGCGATCTTTTTAGCACAAATAAACCTTTCTTTTTTTCTTCTTCAGCAGTTTTCATATATGTTTGCGTGTTTTGTGGAGAATGTGCCTGTGTCAGTATGATTAACATCTCTATGGCTGATAAGCAGCATGTAATTACTGACTGTTCACAGATATCAGTGTGAATGCAGTCTATATAAAAGGCCATTATAATGTGAATATTGACTATATTGGGCAGCCATCAGTATGATTTGCATCTGTATGAATGATCGTCAGCATGTGATTACCTAATGTATGAGCAGGAGAGCAGGAGAGCATCTGAATGTCAGGAAATCAGTATGTAATTAAGTTATTTTTTTTTATTATTATTGTTTTTTTTTCATCACTCAAAAATTATTATTATGGTATTATTCTAGTGCTCAAATAAATCACTGATACGATGTCTAAGATTCTGTATACAGTTTTATAATTGAAAAACTGCAGTGGCATGTATAATGACTAAATAGTTTGTAGTAGAACTCTTCAATAATTTGGTAAATATTTTTCCTCAAACGGGGGGGGGGGGACTAGAAAAATGTATGCAGGAATCTCATTTTTCATGGTATCTTCTTCAGATTTGAAATATAAACTCATGAGACATGTGACTTTCAACCCATTACTTTTCTGGATTGCTCCAGGACTGATTTCATGTATTTTTATATGAAATAAAAAAATAATTCAGTGTGGTACAATTTTTATCAAGGCACTTCAGTGTCTATAACTTTTTATATTTTTGAGCATCATCAACTCTGGATGATGGATAGTAAAGGCCAAAGGGTCTTCTTTCCAAAGACACCAACATTGTGTGTGTGGCACACTGAAGTTAGGAGCTGTTACCATTTTAAGTTAGTTAGTCATTTTCAGCTGTGATTCCCAATATGGGGGGTGCAGGTTAACAGGTTAAAACGTTTCCAACTAAGAAATGGATCGACTTCTGTCAGCTTGTTGAACAAACACTTTATTTGGATAATCTACCATACAGGTGCATCTCAATAAATTAGAATGTCGTGGAAAAGTTAATTTATTTCAGTAATTCAACTCAAATTGTGAAACTCATGTATTAAATAAATTCAATGCACACAGACTGAAGTAGTTTAAGTCTTTGGTTCTTTTAATTGTGATGATTTAGGCTCACATTTAACAAAAACCCACCAATTCACATCTCAACAAATTAGAATACTTCATAAGACCAATAAAAAAATGTTTTAGTGAATTGTTGGGCTTCTGGAAAGTATGTTAATTTACTGTATATGTACTCAATACTTGGTAGGGGCTCCTTTTGCTTTAATTACTGCCTCAATTCGGCGTGGCATGGAGGTGATCAGTTTGTGGCACTGCTGAGGTGGTATGGAAGCCCAGGTTTCTTTGACAGTGGCCTTCAGCTCATCTGCATTGTTCGGTCTGGTGTCTCTCATCTTCCTCTTGACAATACCTATAGATTCTCTATGATTCTCTATGGGGTTCAGTTCAGGCGAGTTTGCTGGCCAATCAAGCACAGTAACACCATGGTCATTGAACCAGCTTTTGGTACCTTTGGCAGTGTGGGCAGGTGCCAAGTCCTGCTGGAAAATGAAATCAGCATCTCCATACAGCTTGTCAGCTGAAGGAAGCATGAAGTGCTCTAAAATTTCCTGGTAGATGGCTGCGTTGACTGTGGACTCAGAAAACAGTGGACCAACACCAGCAGATGACATGGCAGCCCAAATCATCACTGACTGTGGAAACTTCACACTGGACTTCAAGCAACATGGATTCTGTGCCTCTCCACTCTTCCTCCAGACTCTGGGACCTTGATTTCCAAATGAAATGCAAAATTTACTTTCATCTGAAAAGAGGATTTGGACCACTGAGCAACAGCCCAGTTCTTTTTCTCCACAGCCCAGGTAAGACGCTTCTGACGTTGTCTCTGGTTCAGAAGTGGCTTGGTAGCCCTTTTCCTGAAGACGTCTGAGCGTGGTGACTCTTGATG
This sequence comes from Schizothorax lantsangensis, assembly GCA_027422415.1. Lineage (NCBI taxonomy): Eukaryota > Metazoa > Chordata > Actinopteri > Cypriniformes > Cyprinidae > Schizothorax > Schizothorax lantsangensis. The sequence goes on from JAPDDO010000184.1 coordinate 41,720, forward strand.
CACTGACTCCAGCTTCAGTCCACTCCTTGTGAAGCTCTCACAAGTGTTTGAATCAGCTTTGCTTGACAGTATTCTCAAGCTTGCAGTCATCCCTGTTGCTTGTGCACCTTTTCCTACCCAAATTCTTCCTTCCAGTCAACTTTGCATTTAATATGCTTTGATACAGCACTCTGTAAACAGCCACACCTTTCAGTAATGACCCTCTGTGACTTACCCTCTTTGTGGAGGGTGTCAATGATCGTCTTCTGGATCATTGCCAAGTCAGCAGTCTTCCCCATTATTGTGGTTTCAAAGAACAAGAGATACCCAGAATTTATACTGTAGGGATGGTCATTAATTGAAACTCAAATGTAAATATTCTAATATTTTGAGATACTGATTTTTGACTTTCATGAGCTGTAAGCTCTAATCATCAAAATTAAAACAAAAAACTTTTGAAATGTTTTACTTTACATGCAATGAATCTAAAATATATGAAAGTTTCACTTTTTGAAATAACTTAGAAGAAAAAATGAACTTTTTCACGACATTCTAATTTATTGAGATGCACCTGTATATGACGGCTGAAGCAGCAGTGAGTGTCCAGCGGGTTCAGTGCCGTTAGAAAATATGGTTTATTTTTTCAAGATTTTGATACCTTATTTTATTTACTTGCCATTTTTTTAGCATTCAAATTTGGCTGGGTGGCTAATAACACGTTTTTCTGTGGTGTGACAAACTCAGAACACATATGTAATATTGACTTTACACTAGGAATGGGCATTTTTGGCAATTTCTTATTTCGATCATCGATAGGTTTCAAAAACGATTAATCGAGTACTCAGGGGACATTGTGCGGGTGGCGGGGCATGACCGTAATGGAGATAATGAAAATATCTGAAGACTGTTATGAAAATGAAGGTTAAAATAAAAATATGACATGAAAACATGTCTATGAAAACATGAACACATGATTAGAACACTGTTAGATTATGATTATGATACAGCAATGTTATTAAAAAATAAGCATCTAAAAACAAATAGCTGCCTCAGGTGAAGCTGACTTTATGCCAATAAACTGAAACCCATTCTGTGACACTACCTATGATATTAATCTGATACCTTAGATACATAACATAGACGTAACATTACAACTTGCATCTGCACAAAACAATGCATATGCCAGTGAAGTTTGAAAGTGTATAATGATGAATATAATGATTTGGAAAACTGGACATCACATTGGTTTCATACAGATTACTTTAATACATAATATTTGTTTTGGATGTGACTTACTTCATTTAAAAGTAGACGAGCTTTCTATACATATTTCTAATTACTTTGAGGCAAGTATTTGCGGAGATTCAGGTTGTTTTATTTTTAGGTGTCTCTGAAGAGAGGTGACCGAGACGGCAGAGAACACACCCTGTTTATTTTCTTTATTTTAGAAAAGCATATTGTTTCATTGTTATTATGACTATAGACAAACAAAAGTAGACCCTTTGTCAGTTTTGATCGTACAGATAAGAATAAGGTATCGTTTGAAACTGCAGAGTATTTTTAGTTCTTTTTGCGGTCATAAAGAAAATACAAGACAGACCACACCAGTGCAGGCTTTGACCCCAGGGGGTTAACAAACAAAAAATGCTTATAATTACTTTGCAATTACATACAAAACAAAACAAAACTAATTTACTATCTGAAACAGTAGTATAAGCTGTTTTGGGAGAAGGGGGAAAAAAGATGGGCTCGTGTCAGAGTAGGGCCAAGAATTCTGATAAGGCTAGGACCTATATTTGAGGCCCGTGCAGGCCTCTACCCAGCGCTACCAAATCTACTTCTGGTGCCACCATCTGTAGAACTTAGGGGCGCTGCTCTCACACGTTAGTCTGGAGCCCTGCACTGTTACATCAGGGATAACTTTTATGTTCACATTTCTCAGCTTTTTACAAGTTACTGAAAATGAGCCATTTTTAATTTTATTTCAGAGTTGACTGAAGAAAAAGTGGAGAATGAAGAATCAAGTGAAGTTGAGGAGAAAAATCATGTCAAAACTGGAGAAAAACATTTGAGTTGCTCTCAAACCAAACAGAAAGATTTAATGAACAGAGGAGCCAAGAAATCTTTCACCTGCACTCAGTGTGGAAAGAGTTTGACATGCAAAACAAGTCTTGAGCATCACATGAGAGTTCATACTGGAGAGAAACCATTCACCTGTGATCAGTGCGGGAAGAGTTTCACACAATCAGCACACCTTAAGGATCACATGAACATCCACACTAGAGAGAAACAGTACACATGTGATCAATGCGGCAAAACATTTTCGAGGGCTTCATATCTGAGAACACACCTGAAAGTTCATATAAAAGAGAAGCCGTATTCATGTCATTTGTGTGGTAACAGTTATTTGTGTCTACAAAATTTGAAAGAACATCAGAAAATACATACTGCTGTGAGAGAGTACATGTGCTTTGAGTGTGGGATGACTTTTACTTCAGCAGAGTGTTTAAAACGGCATGAGATGATTCACACTGGAGATAAACCTTATGAGTGTTCACACTGTGACAAGAGATTTATTCAGTCAGGAGACCTGAAAACACATGAGAGGATCCACACTGGAGAGAAACCTTATAAGTGTTCACACTGTGACATGAGATTCAAAAATTCATCACATCTGAAAACACATGAGAGGATCCACATTGGAGATAAACCTTATAAGTGTTCACACTGTGACAAGAGATTCAGTGTGTCATCAAATCTGAAAAGACACGAGAGGATCCACACTGGAGAGAAACTTTATAAGTGTTCACACTGTGACGTGAGATTTATTCAGTCAGGAGACCTGAAATCACATGAGAGTATCCACACTGGAGAGAAAACTTTTAAGTGTTCACACTGTGACAAGAGGTTCAGTCGGTCAACACATCTGAAAACACATGAGAGGATCCACACTGGAGAGAAACCTTTTAAGTGTTCACACTGTGACATGAGATTCAATAATTCATCACATCTGAAATCACATGAGAGTATCCACACTGGAGAGAAACCTTTTAAGTGTTCACACTGTGACATGAGATTCAATAATTCATCACATCTGAAATCACATGAGAGTATCCACACTGGAGCTAAACCTTACAAGTGTTCACACTGTGACAAGAGATTCAGTCTGTCATCAAATCTGAAAAGACACGAGAGGATCCACACTGGAGAGAAACTTTATAAGTGTTCTCACTGTGACGTGAGATTTATTCAGTCAGGAGACCTGAAAACACATGAGATGATCCACACTGGAGATAAACCTTATAAGTGTTCACACTGTGACAAGAGATTCAGTGTGTCTTCAAATCTGAAAAGACACGAGAGGATCCACACTGGAGAATAACCATATCACTGCACTGCATGTGGGAAGCATTGTTTTGTGAACAATTATTTTTTATTTTATTTAAAGGCAAACTCAAACACACACAAAAAATAAATAACATACAGTGATACAAAAACTACACATCAAAAAGAAGAAACAAAGTGACTCAAAAAGAAAAAAAACATGCACCATGTAGGATATCAGAATGAATCAGACCATTTAAGAATCGAAGAATCGATCAGATTGGTGTTAGAACCACCATAAGAGCAAATTCCACAGAGAGGCCCCAAGAAAACAGGACCATGTCACAAATCAGATCCTTAGCGCCAGCCCGTCTGAAGCAAGCGAACCAACCAACTCTGTCAGTGAGCAGCTTGCAACATTAAAACAAAAGGAACACTTATTGATAATTACAACTGAGGAAGGAGATGGTCAAATTTGGGGCAAGTAATCAAGATTAATGGTCAAAGAGATGCACCGCGTGACCGTCACATGTAAATCTGTGATAGAAATCACGAGCTACAGACTTGCTTGGATTGGTTCCCCCACAAGACAAAGACTGAGACTGAAATTCCTTAGGAGACCTTTTAACCTCTCTCTGGTCTTCACAGAACATGTCTTTTGTTCTCCATAGAGACTTTCTTTTTCTTATGCACCTAAAATCATCTTAAAAGGACTTATGAGCAACTAATCATTTCTATGCATAACTCCATATCATGTATATAACCCACACAATTGGCTATCATGTTAATCACATATTGTGTATGTCTTTTTAATAATTATTGAATAGCTGAAGGATTCATATGCGTGTTTGGTATGTATGAGTTTGAAAAATCATGCTTGAAACGTTTCTTTCAATTACTTCTTTGTCAAATGTATCATATTCCGGTTATAGAAATCACATCCAAAAGTATACTTTGCAAGAGCGTGTAAAGTTCAGACATGTGACTGACCAGATAACATGATGATTTTATGGATGGGGAGGAGAAACGAGCTAAGATCATATCTAATTGGTCAAGACACCCATTGGGACGTGTCCAAAAGCAGAGTTTAAAAACTCAGGACATCATCAAATCTGCCTCTTCTTCTTTTTGCTTTTGACTTTTGCCACCACGTTTCGACACTGGTTTTTAGCACTCTTTGAGCGTGCTCTGGCTTACATGCCAGCTGCTACCACGATGAGAAGAAAACCCACCTAGTCTTGTTACATCCTTTTATTCTTTTACTTTAGTCTCTTTTCTTTCCTTTGAGTTTCGTGTTCAAAAACTAATTTTGCTGCAAAGTCCAACGCCGACTGCACCCATTTCAAACTTCAACCAGACCACAACTTCAGCCAATGCCCAAGACTTCACTACTAACAACCACTGAACTGTCAGCCAATCAGCAACCTCGGGAAACCCCCTTTCTGCAAAGAATTTACATGCTATTTACAGAATGGAAGTGCTTCTGCTTTTTTTCATTTATTGAATACAATCTTAGAATTATGAATATTCAATGCATACTCCAAATATTTTATCACTGCATGTGAATGGTTTAAATTCTGCTGTTAAACGAACCCGTGTGTTAGAATATTTACACCGTAAATCAATCTCCTGTGCCTTAATACAAGAGACGCATTTAAAACAATCTGACGTGGCACGTTTCCAGAATAAGTATTATAAATTAGCAGCTTTTTCCTGCGCTCTTAATAAAACTAAGGGGGTGCTTATCCTTGTTAACAGGAAGTTAAATTTAACAATTGAACACCTTGGTAGTGATGAGAAGGGTAGATCTGTTTTTATCCGATGCAAAATATATAATAATAGGTTAGCATTGGTCTCTATTTATGGTCCGAATGAGACAGACAGTGCATTCCTTACACAGATTTCCAAAACTCTACTTGAGGAGATTGATTGCCCTCTAGTGGTGGGTGGTGATTTTAATGCTGTCATAAATCCTGCTTTAGATAAATCTCAATCTGATACAACAGCCAATCCATCCTCTAAATTACTGAATAAATTTATCACTGAGCTCAACTTAATCCATCTTTGGAGAATTCAGAACACTAAATCTAAGGACTTCACTTTTTTTTCTAATAGACACAAGACTTAACATATTACTATGTATAGATGTGTACATAATGTAAAATGTGTACATAGTGTATTGGTAACTAAGACTGTCTTTATAGTATACTGTGTGTATTGAGTATGTGTATTTTGCACATTGTCTTCTGTACAGTCTGTAAATATGTACTGTCTATATGTAAATTGTTTTGTTTTTTTTGCACTGTCTGGAGCACACTCTCAAGAATTTCACTCACCAAGGCACACTGATGTGACAATAAAAGTGATTTGATTTGACTTTCTCTAGGATAGACTACATATTTTTCAGCCCATCTTTAATTTTGTCTAATTCCTCCATCTCTATATTACCAATTTTATTATCTGATCATTCTGCTGTGTTGTGCAGTGTTCCTCTTTCCGATGTTAAAGCCAAGTCCCCTAGATGGCACTTTAACATATCATTATTAAGTAATCAGTGTGATGCAGTAGACCCTTGCAGATCTACTGCAGGACGTTTTAGGTCCGGAAAACAAAACAAAATGATGGCATGACCCATAGAAGTAAATAAAAGGTGACTTTTATTTACAGTGCGCCGTAAAAATATCCAGTGGTGAGAGTATTTACACAAGTGCTCAGTCAAAAAAAAAATGAGCAAAGTACCAACAAACAAAAATAAAAGAACAAAATAAACAACAAATAATATGTACAAACGAGTATCCACAATATACTAGAGGTCTAGTTTTGCTTACGGCACCGCAGTAGCACGTTCACTGACTTGGTAAACAAGCAACTTATAGGCCAGGCTCCACCCCCTACCCGGAGGGTACCATTAACAGGTAAGTATTTAATCTTGTAATCTCATTTCAAATGATAAACTTCATGTACATGTCGTGGAAAATCTGATTTAATGAAATTGTGAAGACTGAGAATGAAAAACCAAGAAACAGAGTTTTGTCTTTGTCTTGCTTTAATTTCTGCAGAAATGATCAGTCTATTCACAGAGGAAAAAGAGCTGTGAGCAGAGTGATACTCCACTCTCCCAGCACCTGTTGTTTATACCATCCAAGAAGATACATTGTTGAAAACAGATAAAACCTTAGCCAATCATGTTACTCTGTGCACATCACCCCATAACACATGCTCACCCCTCATGCACAGCACATGTACATCATCATTACATGTTTAGTTATTAGTTAATGATTAACACATATACTGTATATGTATATTAAAAATGTTATATGAGATTAGTACAATTAATGCAAATGAGACTAAATTAAAAAATTCCCATAACACTCCTCCCTTTTGATCATTTTTGATCACTTATACCCTTATAGCTTACATCAAGCGTGTAAATTTACTAGGATTCAAAACACACCACTCTCATTTTGGATTATAGGTAAGGAAAAGAGGAAAAATTAAAACAGAAGAAAAACTTCCTTATCTTTCCCTCGGGTTGCATTATCTCGTAACACGGACAATGACCTGCTTTAAACCCTCGCTCAATCTGCAACATGTAATATTTACTCTTTTTACTCTTCTTCAATAGATCTGCTGCAGGTGTCAGATTTTAGCATCTCTTTGGCCTCATAATTTTCATCAGAAAAGCTCACATTACTCTTACTTCAGTACAGGGCATCGTAAATTACCATTTGATGAGCTACTGAAGATTCCATGGTCGAATTTACAGCTCTCGTTGACCAGTCCTTTAGCCGTCTTGTCTTTCTGGTTAATTTAAAGCCTACCATCTTGTCAGGTACTGCCACGTGACTCAACAAAGTTTGGTTGATGTTATGAGAATCTGTCCCGTTTCTCTGTTCACTTGTAGTCGGTGAAATAGTTTGCAATATACAAATGCAACTGTCTGTCCTTCAGGTTGATGTACTGTTCTCCAACTGGTGGTTGTGAATACTGCTAGCACAGCACTGTCTACTTTTATTATTTGACTAATTTGTCTGCTCAACTCTTGTCCCACAACTCTCCTGTAACGGCGTTCTATGATTGGAGTGAATGGATATCTGGGATTCCACCAGAATGTTCTTGATCCTAGCAATCCTTGTTCCTCTATGGTAAGGCTCGGTAAGTCTAGGTAAGACTCGTCTCCTTGTTGTCATCCGTTGGCCTGTACTGACCTTAGATCACTCCCACACAGTGATGTTGCTACGTGTTCAGCTCCCTTACACCACTGTATGTTTGTTCACCTCAGTCAGTCAGACGTCCCCCTTGGCACGGGGCAGCAGTCAATCATTTTACTGGTCTGTAGTGCCTTCTTGTGGTGCTGGAACCTTCCTGCAGTGGCTTGCATGCACCCACGTAGCTCTCGCTGCCACCTTCACCGCAGTGTGTGTTATCAGCAGGACCTGGACAGGGCCGTTCCACCTTTTAGATTTCCAATGTTTCCTCCTCAAGTCCTTGGTTACCACGAAATCGCCAGGCCTGATATCATGCAAGACTCCTTCAGCTGGCTTGGGCAGAGCGTCCTTGACCTGCTGAGATATCTGAGAGAGAACAAGGGACAAATTTCGACAGTAGTTTAGCATGTCATCTTCACACAAGGCTGTAGAGGGCAGTGGTCGTGGTTCTGGTCCTACTCCAATGGAAGTTGGCCTATTGTTTCTTCTCCTCTGGTGTTGCAAAAGCTTGCATAGCTGTGAGAGAATCAGAAGGGAGTGTGAGTGAGTCATTGTTATCCGTTACACATATCAAAGAAGGCTCTGCTCTCATAGCTGCGTCCTTCGCAGCTGCATCAGCTCGTTTGTTACCTAGAGACACAAAATCATCACTTTTAGAGTATGCTACACATTTACAGATAGCAATTGACTTTGGAAGCAAGATTGCTTCTAACAATGCTGCTATTCTATCATGGTTTAGAACGGGCTTACCATCAGACTTTAGAAATGTCCTGTGTTTCCACAATGCCCCAAAATCATGACAAACCCCAAAAGAATAATGAGAATCTGTGTAGATGGTAACTGTTTGCCCTTCAGCAATTTTGCAAGCCTCAGTCAATGCTACCAATTCAGCCGCGTGTGCAGAGCAATGCGCAGGGAGCACTCCAGATGTTATTGTTGCATATGCAGTGGTTACAGCGTAACCTGCTCTGTTTTTGCCAGTTTTGGGGTCTCTAGATGCTGAACCATCAACGAATAGAATTAAGTCAGCATTTTCTAAAGGGGTTTCTTTTAAATCTGGTCTTGGTGTACAGACCTGTTCCAATGTGGCAACACAATCATGTTCTTCCCCATCTTTCTCCATGGGGAGCAGTGCAGCAGGATTTAATACTGTGCATCTTTTTATCGTGATGTTTGGCATTTCCAACAAAATTGCATTGTACCTGAGCCATCTGGCAGTTGACAAATGGGATGTCCTCTGTTCTAACAGGATCATTGAGACCGCGTGTGGCACGAGTAGAGTCACATCAGAGTACCCCACAATTTCCCTTGAGGCTAAAATAGCTTTTTCTGCAGATGCAACAGCTCTCAGGCATTTTGGCAAGCCTGTCGCTACCGGATCGAGCTTACTCGAAAAATAGGCCACCGGTCTCAACTTCCCCCCATGATCCTGTAAAAGAACAGAAGTCATGAACCCATTTTTCTCATCAACAGTTTGTACAAAATTTCTCTCAGGATCTAGGAGTCCCAGGGTTGGTGATGTTTGTAATAATATTTTTAAGTTCTCAAATGCTTTCTCTGCTTCTGAGGTCCATGTCAGTTTGTCATGTGGTTGCAAGCCCTTCCCGTGAGCCAAAGCGCTCAGAGGTGATTCCTCAATAGCATAATTTGGAATGAACATTCGACAATACGAACACATGCCCAAAAATGACATTAGTTGCTTTTTCGTGACAGGCTTTGAAATCTTTTGAATTGCCTCTTTCCGTTTCTCAGACAGAGATTTACCATCTTTAGTGATGACATGACCTAAAAATGTCACCTCTCTTTTTACAAATTGCAGTTTTGACAAATTGGCCTTGTGACCTTCAGCAGCTAAATGTTTTAACAGTTTTACAGTGTCTTTTTCACACGTTTTCTTATCTTTTGCTGCGATCAAAACATTATCCACGTACTGAAGCAAAGCCGTACCTGGTGTCAGCTGCAATGGTTCTAAGCTCCTTCTCAGTGCTTTGTTAAATATTGTTGGCGATTCTGAACAGCCCTGGCAGAGCCTCGTGAAAATGTAGGCCTTACCATTAAAATTAAAGGCAAACCAATATTGGCTGTCTTTGTGAACTGGCACAGAGAAGAAAGCATTAGATAGATCAATAACTGAAAACCACTCAGCATCGCTTGGCACTTGTGACAAAATTGTATATGGATTTGGAACATTTGGAGCTCGTGCTTGAACTGCTTCATTCACGGCCTGCAGATCTTGCACAAAGCGCCACTCTGTTGGTTGGCCTGCGTCCCTTATCTTTTTGACAGGGAAGATAGGTGTACGCACAGGAGAATTCTCACAGATCACAATTATCCCAGCTGCTCTTAATGATTCAAAAACTGGTGTTATACCTTCAATAGCCTCCTTCTTGAGGGGGTATTGAGGCTTACATGGTCTGTAATCAGATTTTGGAGTGATTTGAACTGGTTCACAATTTTTAATCAGCCCCACATCAAATTGAGATGAAGCCCAAAGTGTTTTAGGGACTTCTTTGAGGGCAGGAATAGCAACAGCTTCATTCTCTGTGAGAAAACAGTGATCTGCTATTGCGCAATCAATCACACAGACTGTGCGTACAGCTTCAACAGCAGGCTCATGCAAACACATTCGGTATGCAGACAGCGTTGGATTGTATTCAACATTTTCCTCTGCTGTCCCCACCCAATTCACATGAAACATACACATCTTTACAAATAAACCAATGTCTTCCCAATGATCATTGTTCTTTTTGGACAATGAGACATGTGGAAGAGAATCAACAACATCAAAAAACTTTTGCTGTTCATTTCTCAAATCAACAGCAACAGCACATCTGTTTTCTGTCCAGATTAACCATTTCAAGTCTATTGTGTCTGTACATTGAAACCATTTCTGTTCAAACATTTCATCTCTTCCAAATGATACATGTGCTGAGCAATGTAAATCAGAGAATGTCATAATTTCAGAATTAGGTGAAACGCTGTCTTTTGCAGCATTGACAAGTTTTTCACACAATTCATCATCTTTCAGTTTCCACTGGTAAATGTACAACTGCGATTGCTGGATTGTGGCTAAAGTTTGAATTTGGCACTGGGCCACTTGAATTCCATCTGGGCTGGCTAATAGACAAACACCCAGTTTGCACATTAAATCTCTTCCTAATAAATTTTGAGGGCAGCTTTGTGACAGTAGGAAACAGTGCTTAAAACTTGTGCCATTCTCATCCTCGCATCTCAATGGAACAGTGAAATCTTCTTTCACAGTGTGGCCAGATGCAGAAGTTGACCAAACAAAATTTCCGCTTAATTATGGAATTGGATCTATTTCATCCATTCTAATTACAAAATTACTAGCCCCGCTGTCAGCCAGGAAAGTCATTTCAATCCCTTTCACCCATAATCTGATCTGTGGCATTTGTTTATACACTAAATCATTCAAATGACTATATGTGCCTATTTTCTTAAAAGAAGACTTGTCATTTTCAAGACTTACAATGTGATCATGTATCATAGCAAGCATATTTTCTTCATTGCAATTAGCATCATTAGTAAGTGTGTGTGTTTCATATCTGTTTGTGCTGCGTGGCCTTGGTGGACTTTGCTCCCGACTCCCCCCTCCTTCTCTGGTTTCTGCTGCAAAAGTCTCTGTTGTCAGTCTGCCTTTGCCTTTGCCGGTCCAACCGCCACTTGACCCATCAAAGCTGGGCACTCCAATTTCCAGTGTCCCCTCTCTCCGCAGTAATAACAAACATCTGGATCGATCTGAGATAGTCTCTGTCCTCTGCCTCTGTAATTCATACCTTGTTTCGGCAGGCCTTTGTACATCGTCAGAGTTGTCAGCTGAAGCTCTTTCTCCCTTTTTCTTTCCCCCTCTTTCTTCCAGCATGGAGGGCATGCTGCCTTATCTTTTCCAGTTTCTCGTCCTCCCATCCAATGCAAGTTTGTTTGATGATCGCAGCTATCTCAGGTTTCTATCCTCTCATGAAGCTGCTTAGCAGATGAGATTCCCACATCTGTGGAATGTCTCCAGTCTGTTGCCCCTAGTTTGAGCATAAGCAAACGTTTCAGTTCTTGCATGGTGGGGCTGAATTCTTTACAAAACATGTCCAAGTCATTTGCAAACTTTTCCCCAGAATCTTTGGGGTGAGGCAGGTGTGTCATAGCCTCTTTCAAGTCTCTCTCATTCCATGGCCGAAAAACCATTACAGTTCCATCCGGCCCAGCCACTTGAATCATGGGGAAAGCTCCGACGTGCTCTCCTCTTTCATCCCGTTCATCCTTGTTCAGGCTGTCCGGTTGCAGTGTCACTTTCTCATGAGCTTTAGATCTGATGCTTACCCCCGTCATGGAGTATTTCATCGCTCTGACGCCGTCACTGATGGCAGACGGTCTGGATGATGATGATGTTGTCGAAGTTGTTGCAGGGGCGGGTGTTTCCTCTCCTCTCAGCAGTTCGAAGATCTGTGCTTGTCTCTCGTCAGGCGGTGCGAGCACCGGTGCGGTTGCAGCTGCGCTGTAGGATGGAGGTGCGCTGGTTGCGGCGGTGGTAGCTGTACTGAGGCTGTTGTGGCATCTGTCGATAGGGGCGAGGCCAGGAGTCCAGATAAAAGTCCACTTTGACACACTGCAGTTCTCTAAGGGGATAAAGAGAAGAATTTTGAGCAGTATGATCTTGCTGCAGAGTTATCAATTTTTTGTTCGTTTCCAAATGGCAGCTCCTTTGAAGCCTGCCTTTTTTCTCTGCGTTCTGCTTCTTCAACCCAGTAATCTAAATATTTCCTGTTTCTGAAACTTGTCTTTTTGTTCGTTTTTCAGTTTTTTTCTTATCTCTTAATTTGTTTTCACATTTTTCCAAGCTCTCTTTTACTCTGTTCAGAGCCGTTATGCTAAACGTACCCATTTTTGGAAAACCATGATTCTCAACCCACTCGGGTATCACTTCCATGATTCTTTTCCCATATTTCTTTTTCATTTCTTTATAAATTGGGACTGTCCAAATCATCTAGATCGATCTTAGACTTGACATTTCCAGACCCCATTTTTACAATCCAAGACTTTACCTGGAACGCGTCCTCTTTCCCTCACACGTGATCGTCACCACCGTGTGGCTTCGCACTTACTCGCACGAAGTCTTGTCACCCCCTTGTCTTGCTTCCTTGCAAGACGGTCCTGCTTACTCGCAGACCTCTTTTTCACTAACCCGTGAAAAAACCTGTTTCACTTCCCGTGAAACCAATGGGTGGCTCGGACTTGCATCATAAAGTCTGGGAATATCAAACCTTAAATTATCAAATTAAAACCCACTTTGAATCACAAATATATTATTTCAAGACGATTGGATTTTCAAAATCAGTCTCACCGTTTGCAGCACGCGTTTTCTGATCCGTTGAGAGACCAGCAGTGAAGGTCCAGAGCCCTCAGACGTCAGTCCCCCCTTCCCTGAAGCCTTTCGGGGTTTAGGGCTAAACCCTTTTTGGGTTAGGGTGATCAGCCAACTAACGTCCTCAGGTCTCGGACGATCAGCTCTGGAATCCCGTCCCTCGTCGCCAAGAATTGTCGTGGAAAATCTGATTTAATGTATTTGTGAAGACTGAGAATGAAAAACCAAGAAACAGAGTTTTGTCTTTGTCTTGCTTTAATTTCTGCAGAAATTATCAGTCTGTTCATAGAGGAAAAAGAGCTGTGAGCAGAGTGATACTCCACTCTCCCAGCACCTGTTGTTTATACCATCCAAGAAGATACATTGTTGAAAACAGATAAAACCTTAGCCAATCATGTTACTCTGTGCACATCACCCCATAACACATGCTCACCCCTCATGCACATCACATGTACATCATCATTATATGTTTAGTTATTAGTTAATGATTAACACATACTGTATATGTATATTAAAAATGTTATATGAGATTAGTACAATTAATGCAAATGAGACTAAATTAAAAAATTCCCATAACATACAACAATCACATTATGAAACACAAAAACTAGTAAACCATTATCAAAATCATATATATTAATAACACAAATCATTAACATTTAATATATTTTCTCTCCTCAGAAAAGACGACAGTTCCCCACACAAAAATCAACAATGGTTTCGTCGGACTACGATCGCATTGCGCCGGCGCGGCTCTGACGTCATAAGCAGGCGCCGCTCGATCGTTTGGTTTCGCCGGCGCAACGTGGGAGTCCGACTACTTCCCACACACACCCACACAAGAAAAAACGAACTAACAATAAAACTTCAAACTAACAACAGTGTGTCTGTGTGGTTTATCCGGGGTATGTATACTGTAAAGGGGGAGAAGAGTGTGTGAAATGTCCGTGTGCCATCGAGATTACGTGTGCACCCGCTCTCCGATGGCTAAACAGCAGGGGTTGGAATGAGGTATGTGTGTATGTATATTGTGGCGGGAGGAGCAAACGACAGACACAGTGGGTGTGGCGTCAGGCCTCGGAGAGGCTTTTATTCAACAGAAATAACAAAATAAAGTGTCCAAAGGGGATGAAGTGTCCAAAATAAACAGGGGAATCTGGTGTCCTCGTTGTGCTGCGCGGGTTGTGAAGGAGGGGCAGTGTTCTGGAAGGAAGGGTCCAGGTAAGGGGCGGAGTCCGGTGGCCGCACGCGCTCCCCCTTGGGTCCGGGGCGCGAGGGCGGCGGCTTCTGTCAGCGGCTTCGTCCTCCTTTGGGCCCGCGGCGCTTCCAGGGGTGCGGCCCGGCATCCTGGCCCGTCAGCCGTCTCGCGGGTGCGGTCCTCCGTGCTCGACGCTCCCTTTCTGGACCCACGAGGACACCAGCGTGCATGCACGGGGAAGAGACCGGTCTCTAGAGGAGAGGCGCAGCCGGCATATAACAGCGGCGGTGATGAGGCTCCATTCACTTCAGGTGTGTGCCTCATCACACGCCGCCAGACCTGGCTGTTTCAGCGCCCCTTCTCTCCCACACACCCACTCCCGTCGGGAGCCTGGTGAAGGGCGGCGATTAAGGGACGGGGAGTGCTGATAATTAGGGGGAGGCAGCTGACTCGTCACAATATGTATAATGTGTGTGCCAGTACTGCCATTCCCAGCAGTGAAGATCAACTCTTCACAATCAGACTTTCATTCCTGCTCTAAAAGAATACAGGTGCATCTCAATAAATTAGAATGTCGTGGAAAAGTTCATTTATTTCAGTAATTCAACTCAAATTGTGAAACTTGTGTATTAAATAAATTCAATGCACACAGACTGAAGTAGTTTAAGTCTTTGGTTCTTTTAATTGTGATGATTTAGGCTCACATTTAACACAAACCCACCAATTCACAACAAATTAGAATACTTCATAAGACCAATAAAAAAAACCTTTTTAGAGAATTGTTGGCCTTCTGGAAAGTATGTTAATTTACTGTATATGTACTCAATACTTGGTAGGGGCTCCTTTTGCTTTAATTACTGCCTCAATTCGGCGTGGCATGGAGGTGATCAGTTTGTGACACTGCTGAGGTGGTATGGAAGCCCAGGTTTATTTGACAGTGGCCTTCAGCTCATCTGCATTGTTGGGTCTGGTGTCTCTTATCTTCCTCTTGACAATACCCAATAGATTCTCTATGGGGTTCAGGTCTGGTGAGTTTGCTGGACAATCAAGCACAGTAACACCATTGTCATTGAACCAGTTTTGGTACCTTTGGCAGTGTGGGCAGGTGCCAAGTCCTGCTGGAAAATGAAATCAGTATCTCCATAAAGCTTGTCAGCAGAAGGAAGCATGGAAGTTAGGGATGTGCGGGTCTAGTCGACTAAACGGTACAGCTCCCACTAGTCGACACTGAAAACAATAGTCGATTACACGTGAGCGAAAAAAACGATGATTTTATCATTCAAATTACCATCATTTTAATGTTACATTTAAAACATTTTAAAGAACATTTAAAATAAACTACAACAACAAAGGAAACTATTCTATTCTATCTATTGTGTACATAAAAGGACATAAATCATAAACAGAATTTCCTTTCCAAGATCTTTCCTGCTTTATTGTATTGTAACCAATTTTGATCTCGGACTGAAAAATATTGTTAAAAAGTGATAATTGTGAGATAGCATTTAATAATAATTTCACATTGTGAGATATAAAGTCGCAATTGTAAGATAAATATGCAATTGCAAGAAATGCATTGTGACATTCACATTTTGAGATATGTCACAGCTACAAAAAATACATTTGCTATTGTGAGATAAATTTACATTATTATTGTCATGAATCTGGTTCATGGTCTTTTGTCCAACTGCCACAAGAGGTCACCTCTCCATCATATTGACTCTCACACCACACATCACACTGGACTACATTTCCCATCATTCATTGCACTAAGTACACACAGCTGTCTCAATCACATGCTCACACCTGATAATTATCACACAATCACACACCCTACTTAAACCATGGACTTCCTCTTCCTCTCTGCCGAGTATTGTCTAGCATTTAGCACTCTCCAAGTGTTAGCTACTTACCAAGGCTTTCCGTGTTTGCTTTACGGAGCCATTCCTAGTTTTCATTTCTTAGTTTAGTTTAAGTCTAGTCTTTTTCATGTTGCCTTGTTCCTGATATTCTGCCTTGTATATTGGATTAACCCTTTGCCTTTCTTTTGGACTCTGTTTGCCCCTGCCTGGACCATTGTTCGTGTACCTGGATTACCCCTCTCGTCAAGCCCTGTGAATATTGTTCGCCGATCAAAGACCACGCCCGTTTACTTGTGTACTTATCTGTCTTGCCCTCAATATACCTGTTTGCCATTTGTTCGACCCTGCCTGTGTTTTTGACCATGTCTAATAATAAAAGCTTGCACATGGATCCGCACGCCTCACGTCTCGTTGGCTCCGTTACAATTATAATATAAAATTACATTAAGATATTACGTCATAATTGTGAGACATAAAGTAAGTACCCTATTGGTAAAGGGCATCTCAGGAACTGCACTCCAGTGGTTTGAGTCTTACCTCTCAAATAGGTCCTTCAAGGTATCTTGGAGAGGTCAGGTGTCCAAGTCGCAACATCTAACTACTGGGATGCCTCGGGGCTCAGTTCTCGGACCACTTCTCTTCTCTGTCTACATGGCATAACTAGGTTCTGTCATTCAGAAACATGGCTTTTCATATCACTGCTATGCTGATGACACTCAACTCTACCTCTCATTCCATCCTGATGATCCGACGATAGCTGCTCGCATCTCAGCATGTCTAACAGACATTTCTTGCTGGATGAAGGACCATCACCTTCAACTCAACCTTGCCAAGACAAAACTGCTTGTTGTTTCAGCAAACCCATCACTTCATCACAATTTCACCATCCAGTTAGGCACATCAACCATAACTCCTTCAAAAACAGCCAGAAACTTTGGAGTTATGATTGATGATCAGCTGACTTTCTCAGACCACATTGCTAAAACTGCCCAATCCTGCAGATTTGCTTTATTCAACATCAGGAAGATAAGGCCCTTTCTTTCGGAACATGCTTCACAACTCCATGCTCAAGCTCTTGTTCTGTCCAGGCTGGACTATTGCAATGCTCTCTTGGCAGGTCTTCCAGACAGTTCTATTAAACCTGTACCATTAATCCAGAACGTGGCAGCAAGATTAATATTTAATAAACCAAAAAGAATGCACGTCACACCTGTTTATTAATTTGCACTGGCTACAAATAGCTACTCGCATAAGATTCAAGGCATTAATGTTTGCCTACAAAACCACCACGGGCTCTGCACCCCTTTACCTAAATTCATTACTTCAGACTTATGTGCCTCTAGAAGCTTGCATTCTGCAAGTGAACATCGCTTTATTGTTCATCCCAAAGAGGCACAAAATCACTTTCACAGACTTTTAAATTAAATGTTCCCTCCTGATGGAATGACCTGCCCAACTCAATCCAAGGAGCTGAGTCCTTAACCATCTTCAAGAATCAGCTAAAAACACATCTCTTCCATCTTTATTTGACCCTCTAACTCTTGCAATCTCTATTCTAATTCTATTCTTTAAAAAAAAAAAAATAACACTAGCTTTTCCAAACTTTTGTATTTTATCTATTTGTTTTCTTTTTATTTATTATACATTATTGCACAAAAGCAAAAAAGGCCTCTAACACTAGCTTGCTCTATTCTTTTTCCATTACATCTGTTTTCTTTTTATTTATTTTATAATAATAAAAAAAAACCTTGCTACATGTACTGCGTTAAAGGGGTCATATGATGCGATTTCATGTTTTCCTTTCTCTTTGGAGTGTTACAAGCTGATTGTGCATAGATAAGATCCCTGAAGTTGCAAAGACTAAAGTCTCAAAACAAAAGAGATATTCTTTATAAAAGTTAAAGTGCATATTGCAGGTAAAAAAAGAATTTCAAATTAATATATAACGTGAGGGCACAAATTTAGAAGAAAAGGGGACGCGATGCGTTCCTTGACTGTTCTCAAAAACTGCTTTTTTTTTCAGCATCGCATCATATTACGTCACGAGAGGGAGTCGTGTGCCGCGCTCTGTTGGTATTCAGTGGGAGCGGGCGCGAGTCAGTGTGTTTTCAGTAGTTATTTTTATTTCAGTTTATCATCGTCATGGTAAATTATTGTGATTGTGGAGGTTGCACAAACTCCAGCCTGTCAGGACATCGAGTCCACAGGTTTCCTAACAAGAAATAGGACGGTATCTTCCGGGTCTCGGTGCGTTTGTGCAGCTGAAGAGACGGGTAACAGGTGGCTTCACTAATGCATCTGCTTCAAACAACGCGGTGGTGTGTAATTTAGTGATCACTTTATACCGGAAGATTATCATCTCGGCGATATGATGCAGTTCAACATGGGATACCGAAGCAAGAAGCGAGTGAGACTCAAGAGCTGGTGCGGTTCCTTCGGTGCACACAGCAGCTTCATCGGGTCCCGGTCAGTCTGTGTTCGGCCGCCGGTGTTCTGACGATTTGTGCTACCCGCTCAGATTGTGCTACCTCCCATTAAAAAGATAGGTAGCACAAATCGATAGCGAAAAATGCTACCTATCAGATTGTGCTACCAGCATCTTATTCATGTGGTTTGAGGCTTTTTTTAATGTCCATACCTACCCGTCCACACCTACCCTTACCCTAAACTTACCCTTAAAACAATGTAAATATATTATTGGTAGCACAATCTGATAAAGCACTGCAGCTAGCTTGTAAGCATTAGCAATATCGTTATATTTTTAAAAATGGTGTAAAAACGATACCATATGGGAAGGCATAGCTGGCAGGTTAACCTCTTTGCTAATATTATAACTATCAAGTCTAGTGACAGCTTAGTGACATTGTTTGCACAGCTAATTGGTAATTTTTTGTCATGTGGTGTGTTTATAAGGCTTTGGAAGATGGGAGTGTGAAGATCTGAAGCAGTGGAGGCCAGCTGTTATGAACCACCTCTACTGGACTGCAGCTTTCACTCCTGATGGAGATGCAGATGTGATGGAGGCCAAGTGGAAAAGCATGGTCAGCAGTGAATGTGATCTAAACTTGTGTTTGCTTCTCCCAGCATATGCCGTCTGAGAGAGGAATACTGCAGGTCACCACAGGCTCCATGAGAACACAGCATTGTCTTGTCATGTCCACTACACCTGCTGCTCTTTCCAGATCCCTCCAGAGGATCAACAAGATGAGGCTGTTGATGTCTATCTAGCACAGCATTCACAATTTAACACACGTTAACAACACATCAGTGTGATACCCACACTGAAAGATTGTTAAATGTGTCAATGTTATATTTTTCTTTTGGTAGTATATACTGTATAAAACTGAATTGAATTAACCATAAATGCAGATCTGCTTGATTGTGATTATTTTTTTATTGTCACGAAAATGGGGCCATTCAAAACCTGTATAAAGTTCTCCTTCCTCTGTAAACTATCTTCTAATGGCTGACACAACACATGCAGGTAAGGGCTGTTCAGAACACCTTAGGCCCAACTTGTCTGTATGCTGTCAATATTGATTATGTTATACCAATGGCATCAAAAAGTGTGACTTACAGGTAGTTGTGACCTACCTAAATATAGGCAACTTGTAATTGAGAAACAAAATTATTCAGATTGTTTTAATATTCAAATCTTAAATTTACTATGTATTTATACATACAAGTATTTAGCTCAGAGTAATAAATGATCTCTACCCTAAACACACTCTGTGCTCCTGTCTGAAGTGCATATAGGTTATCTGTAGCACATACGGGTTCAGACAGCAAGCCTCAAAGCCTGGGTGCAGAATCAGACACTACATCAAGTGTGGGGGTCACATTCACCACTAAGACCCAGTCCTCAGCTGTGACCATAGCCTTGCATTTACCACACAAACACTTAATTAAACAAAAACGTGTTTATCTCTCTCTCTCCTGCGGTGAAGAGACAGCGCTATATCATGTAACGTTAGTGTCGGATATTAACGAGTGTGACACGCCTGATCAACGCTTATACTTACCAGTAACGAAACTAATCAGTACTCATAGATGACCAATACTAGCTTTGCTATTGCCTGATTACATATCGTTAGCTAACGTGTGTATATCTGTAAGCTAACACTGGTCTCTCACCAAGACACCTGCCCTGTTCTCCTCACACATCAACTCAATTTGTCTCCTCTGACCGTTGTTCTGTCTAATCCTGGCCTGTCCCTGCTCTCTTGGCTGCATAGCAGGCTCATAATTGTATCTGTGGTCCGTCATACGAGTGTAAATAAGCATTTAAAATTTCCTCAGCATCCGAACTGTCATTGCGATTCATTGTTTTCCTATGGTTTAAAATGGACCACTCTCCAAAAGCGTTTTTTGGCGGTTTTCAGATGCGGAAGTAAAATTCTCACAAAACGACTCCAGAAGCCTTAATAGCATATTTTAAAGTATATTTTAAAGAACATCTAGTTCCTACATTATTTTTCTATATACATTGACTCACTGGAGTCTCTAACCTGCAATATGCCCTTTAAGGGTGTGGATATCACTGGTGAGAGAGAGAGAATTTTTCAAATTCTTTAAAAAATGTCTGCCAAGTGACCTGTGTGCTTAAACTGGCCAAGCTCCTTGGTGAATCTCCCAGACAAGCAAACGATGAATTCACAGACTTGCAGGGGACACTAAAGGGAGAAACCCTCAAGAAACTTGTAACTGCAAGCAAAACTACCTCTGCAGAATGTGAGAGAGGTTTCACAGCAGTAAATGACACAGACAGGCTTAAGTCAAAAACATCTGTGTTTTTCCTAACACTGTTGAAAGGGACCTTTAACTGAATATATACGAGAAACATGTGGTGTGTTTACAAGGCCTTGGAAGACGGGAGTGTGAAGATCTGAAGCAGCTGTTATGAACCACCTCTACTAGACTTGCAGCTTCCACTCCTAATGGAGATACAGATGTGATGGAGGCCAAGTGGAAAAGCATGGTCTTCTCTCAGCATATTTATGATTTAGTGCTGTATAAATAAAACTGAATTGAATTAACCATAAATGCATATCTGCTTGATTGTTATTTATTTTTTATTAATTGTCAACAAAATGGGGCCATTCAAAACCTTTATAAAGTCCTCCTTCCTCTGTAAACTATCTTCTAATGGCTGACACAAACACATAGGTA
Source organism: Schizothorax lantsangensis (assembly GCA_027422415.1). Taxonomy (NCBI): domain Eukaryota; kingdom Metazoa; phylum Chordata; class Actinopteri; order Cypriniformes; family Cyprinidae; genus Schizothorax; species Schizothorax lantsangensis. The sequence goes on from JAPDDO010000184.1 coordinate 62,837, forward strand.
AGGGCTTCCTGATGTGCCTGTTCAGAATGCCATAGGCACAGTGGACAACTTGCCTGTATGCCATGAGGGTAAGTCAATTGACATCTAATTTAATTTTTGGCGACATCTAAAGCTGTTATCTCCTAAAGTGAATCTTCACGTGTTCATTAAGTGTTGCTTTAAGTCTGAAACACTTTCCACACTGGTCACATGTGAATGGCTTCTCTCCAGTGTGAACTGTCATGTGAGTCTTAAGATTTTTTTTTTTTTTTCCCACCTTTTCGTGAGAAGCTCTTCCCACACAGTTTCTCTCAGTGTGAATTCTCATGTGGGAATCAAGGGATATTTTGTGTCTGAAACTCTTTCCACAGTGAGAGCATGTGTGAGGTTTCTCTCCAGTGTGAACTCTCATGTGGGAATCAAGGGATATTTTGTGTCTGAAACTCTTTCCACACTGAGAGCATGTGTAGGGTTTCTCTCCAGTGTGAACTCTCATGTGAGTCTTTAAGCTTATTTTATAACTGAAGCACTTTCCACACTGCTGACATATAAAACTGTCCTCTCTTGAGTGAATCCTCAAGTGGGAATTAAGGCTCAGTATAAATGTGAAACTCTTTCCACACTGATCACATATGAAAGGCCTCTCTTCAGTGTGAATTCTCATATGGGAATGAAGGCCATTTTTTTGTTTAAAGCTCCGTCCACATTGAGGGCAGGTAAAATTCCTCTCTCCAGTGTGAAGAATTATGTGGTTTTTTAAGGTCCCTCTTTGAGCGAAACTCTTTCCACATTGCTGACAGGTGAAAGGTTTCTCTCCTGTGTGAATTCTCAGGTGGACTTTAAGGTTTTGATTTTGACTGAAACTCTTTCCACATTGATGGCAGGTGCACAATTTGTAAGATTTCTTCTGGGCTCTTTTTCGTGAGGAAGTCTTTTCAGTCTTTGTGGATTTATTTTCAGTTATATAATCATGATGTTCCTCATGCTTGTCCTCCTCTTTCATTTCATTCAGTTCTTGACTCTCCTCTTTCAGTGGCACCAGTTCTACAGTAATAAAACAAATACACGTTAACCCCACACAATAAAAACTGACTGTAAAGGCTGTTTCACACTGGGTGCGATGTGGAAGCGAGGCGAATCGCCGACAAACAGTGCTTTCACACCGATTGAGAACCAGTTGATCTCCTGCTAATTCATGCCTGCATGCTAGGTGGCACTGACCAACAATCCACTTTTCCTCAGATACGTATGGATTTAACATCACTCGCTGCTCAATATACAGCATTAAATTAAGGTAAATAAACTTTGGTTCTACACCAGAAACACAAAATATCTATAATGCCTACAAGAATACATCCTAAAATGTAATTAGAGGTACAAATAGTATCAAGCAACACTTGTAAATGTATGTAATTATTATTGTACTTACTGAAATTCTACTTTAAACCATCATTGAGTGCTTGTAATAACTTCCAATTGTGATCTTTAGTTGATTTTGATAATAGGCAGACATGCATTTTTTGTATGTTTAATAACACTACACTGCTTAGGCTATCATTTGTCATAAACATGATTTAATGTTATAAAAATATCCTGAGCTGCACACAAAACACATTCAGAAAATATATCATCATAATCATGCCTGTTTGCTTCCATATTTCATGTGTAGAAAAATGTTTCACTTGAATTTTTTAATACGGAAGATCTAGAGAGTTAACACTCGTGCACGTGGGAGAAAACGCGATCGCGCGCGCTCAAAGAGCCGCCGGCAGACAGTACAGGTGCAGTCAGTGTGGGGTAGGTCTGTGCACTGTGCCATGCAATAAGAGGTACCATACTCTCAAGAACTATAAACTGTGTCACCTAGATACCTGATTGGGCAGATAGCTGGTCAACTGATCAAAAAATAGGCACATGTATTTTACTATGGCACAGTAATATAGTAATAATTTACTACTTTCTCCTGTTTTACTGTTGATTTCCTCTTTTCCTGATCATTTGGAATGAGGATAAAAAGACAAAAAACATGCAAATAAGTTCAAACATCCATTCAATATCTATTATTTTCTGATTATTACTGATTGAACTGATCAAAAAGTAGGCTACTGTTCACATGCGTTTTACTATTATATAGTATAGTATAGTAATATAGTAATAATTTAGTACTTTCTCCTGTTTTATTGTTGGTTTCCTCTTTTCTGATAATTTGGAATGAGGATAAAAAGACAAAAAAAAAACAATAAAAAAACATGCAAATAACTTCAAACATCAATTCAATATCTGCTATTTCCTGAATATTATGAAATTCAAAGGGCCGCCCCCTGATGACGTCATATGCAAATTAGTGAGTATATTACACCCACATAAACTTTCGGTCATTCCCAACATTTTTCTAATTTACAGTAGATCTCCATCTTTAAGCCTTTTCAAGCCACAAGCTTTTGAAATCTTGATGTCAAAATCCAGCATTTTTTCCAAAAAACCCTGGCGCCTAACGGGTTAACAAGGATCAAATGAGTGAGTTCAGCTTTGAAATTAAAAACCAACCTGTTTGTTCCTCAGTATCTTCTCGTTTCACATTGAATGCTTCTTCAATCTTATGTCTTCACTCTCCTCTTTAATAAACGCCATTGTGGATCTCAGTTGTGTTTGGACACTCTGTCATGTTTAAGATTAAATAATTAACAGAAAGAATAAATACAAACTAATTATCTGTGTGTGTCTCAATCAGCTCTAGTCATTGGTCAAAGTGATATTTGGTCTTGGCCAAAAAAAAAATAAAATAAACTACACAAAAACACTCAAAACTAGCATCTATAAAAGAACACAATATAGAAAGTTCCTACAGAGCCATTTATAATGTATGTTTAGTATTTAATGGTTCATAGATCATATTTAATGGATTACACATTCATCAAAAAATGTGGATTGTAAAAGCTGTTAGTTCTCGTTTCATTCATTCCGTCCTTCGGATGAGACGTTAAACCGAGGTCCTGACTCTCTGTGGTCATTAAAAACTACAGAAAAGAGTAGAGGTGTGACCTCGGCATCCTGGCAAATCTGCCATTGGCTCTGACCATCATGGCCTCCTAATCATCCCCATACACTGTTGGCTTCATCACTCTGTCTCCTCTCACCAATAAGCTGTGTGAGCGGTCTGGCGCACTATGGCTGCCGTCGCATCATCCAGGTGGATGCTGCACACTGGTGGTGGACGAGGAGATACCCCCCCCCCCTCACAATGTAGAGCGCTTTGAGTGCTTAGAAAAAGCAGAAAAGCGCTATATAAATGTAATGATTATTATTATTATTATTAATTATTCACATTGTTTTGGAGCAGGTCTCGTCAAAGTGCGCTGATTCGAGCGAATTATTTCAGTAAATGATTCAACTGACTTTGATCTAGGGAGCGAAAATGAGACGCACCTTTTCTGTTATCATGAGTGGCGCTTTATTCACACAAAATAACGTCCAGTAACGTTAAATAATGCATTACAATGTTACACGCTATAATAGTAGTAGGTTTAGTAGGTTTATTTATTTGTCACATACACAATCATACAGAGTACAATCAGCAGTGAAATGCATTGATTTTTGAAGAAAAATACAGCAAACATGAGGAAAGAGAGGAGGAAAAAAAATAACCCCCAGACTATACTCCTTGGGGAGTACAGTGTGAGAACAGGAAAAACACCTCAGCAAAAAGCACGTAATACACCATAGACACACGACTTTGCAACAGGGGAGGTAATCCAGCTCTGGCAATCAGCCATCCAGACAGGCAGCCATTTCCCGGCGCTAGTCACAGACCCGCTTGTCAGGCTGGCGGTTCAAAGCGACGGAGGCGTTGGATCGGGGGTTTGGGGAAGTGAATGCATATGTGTGTGTGTATGTGTAATAGTTTGTAATCAGTATGTGTGTATGTGTAATCAGCAGGTGTCTGTAGAATGGGAGAGGAACGCAGAGAGCGTCTCCCTGTGGTGCTCTTCTCAGGGTTGATTTTCCAACAGCGGCCTTGGCCAAGGCCAGTGCTGGTAGAGGGGAGCCGGAAAAGATAAGATTGTGCTTGTTTAGTCTTAGGGCGAGTAACCGCATTCCAATTCCACTCCACGGCTACTCTCTTTGTCCGTTCTGGTCTCCGTCAATTTTCCTTTGCAAAGCCGTGAGCTTCTCCATGATAGAATCCATATTGCGGTTAATAGTCTCAGTCTCAATGCTGACCGCTCTTCCCACTGCTTCAATCATGACGGGCAGCCTTGTGAGGCTTTGAACAGCTGTTCCCGTTTTCTGAATTCTTCGATAACCCAGGGCAAAGCCTAATCCCATCAGCAGAAGACCTGTTATCATGGTTCCGAATAGGTAGATATCTTCAATGTCCTCCACGGAAAGAGCCGCTAAACACACGACACGCCACCTGTCCCACGCGTCCATCGTGTAGCCAGCGGAGAACGTTCCGTCAGGGCAGTTAGGTTCCCCAGAACCCGAGCTTCTCGTCGAGAAGATGGTGTCAATTGCGTTGAGAGACCAGTTGATCAAATCCATGATTTTTTCCAGTTTTGGAGAGCAATGCAGAGAGAGTCTCTTAAGTATTACACGAGACGAGACAAGAGAGCAGGCAGGGAGGGAAAAAAGGGCGAGGACGGGGAGCGAGAAAAAATGTGACCGCCTCCGTTGAGTGCCAAAGAGAACAAAGAGATGTAAGAATTTGTATTATTACAAATATGTAATAATACATCACTTTAATTTTTTTTTTAATTGCATGGTGTGCATCGATTTTAATACTTTAAATGCTTATAAACAAGCCTCTCTTCAGCAGAATCACAACAGATGCAGGAACGCGTCGCAGCGTTGTGACGTCACATCGTCAGATCATAATAAGAGTCCTCTTCCCATGCTGTGTCTAAAATTACAAAAGTGCATAGAAATGTACAGACAAACAGCTCTATTCAGAGTTAAATTCTTGGTGGAATACATGTTTAAATACATTTTGTCTAAAAGTAACTGCCATTTTTTTGGAACATGTAATACGTGTGATTCTGTTTAAAATTTCAAAATCACCAATTTTGATGTTTTTAGGTCAAACCGTTCTAGTCTGTCAGTCATATAATGGCAGGTATAGGTCACTGTCTCTATAAGAGGGAAAAAGAACATGCACAGAGAAATCCAAATTAAACAATTCCCCATCGTAACTACACATTGATGGCCTAAGACACAAAACGAGCGGTTTGTTTGAGAAAACGAACAGTATTTATATAATTTTTTACCTCTTGTACACAACCATGTCCAAGTGATCTGAGTGCGCACACACATCCGGTGTGTGACGTGTGTGTGTGCACTCGCTGCATTCACACGGGGCGTCGGCGTCAAGGCTTGACGGAGGGCGTGTCTGAAGCGTGGTGCTGACGCAACTTTTCAAGCGCCAACGGAGGCATCAGCCAATCAGATCGCCTCATGCAAATACCCAATCCCGTTCATGCAACACCAGAGAAGTATGTGATTGGTTGTTGTAACTATGATGGCGCGTCAGCACCACGCTTCAGACACGCCCTCCGTCAAGCGTTGACGCCGACGCCCCGTGTGAATGCAGCGTGAGCCAGAGCTGCGTGTGCGCACTCAGATCACTTGGACATGGTTGTGTACAAGAGGTAAAAAATTATATAAATACTGTTCGTTTTCTCAAACAAACCGCTCGTTTCGTGTCTTAGGCCATCAATGTGTAGTTACGATGGGGAATTGTTTAATTTGGATTTCTCTGTGCATGTTCTTTTTCCCTCTTATAGAGACAGTGACCTATACCTGCCATTATATGACTGACAGACATTTACATTTACATTTATGCATTTAGCAGACGCTTTTATCCAAAGCGACTTACAGTGCATTCAGGCTATACACGTTTTAATCACTATGACGGTTTGACACAGACTAGAACGGTTTGACCTAAAAACATCAAAATTGGATCTACTGAAGACAAAAAGACACCTACATCTTGGATGCCCTTGGGTAAGCTGATAGATACCAAATTTTAATTTCAAAGTGAACTATCCCTTTAAGACTGGTTTTGTGCTCCAGGGTCACAAATGTGATGTTTGTGGTCACTATGAGTTTTCACCTGAGCAGCATCAAAAGTCTTTAAAGTCTTTGTGTGTGTGTGCAGTGGCGGCTCCAGGATTTTTTTTGTTGGGGTGCTAAGGGGGGGCTTAACAGTTCAGAGGGGGTGCTAAAAAACTTATTAAATTGAGAGAAAGTAATGAACGCCTAACTCAGTTTTTTATATACAGCAGCTTCGAAAAAGGCATATATTTAACTTTTTTCCTGTGGTATTAAACTTCTCATATGCCACTGTCATTAGTAATATGACTTCTAATGCCAGCTGCCAAATATGACACTTACAAAGTAATATCATTTATGAATGAATATAGAAAGAACGAAATTTGGGATTTTTTTTCTTTTTTCCGATTTGAAAAAATCGGATTTGTGCTGTTCAGACTGTCATAAGAAAATCGGATTTGGGCCACTTCAGCCTGCAGTGTGAACTAAGTCTTTGAAAGCCCTGGCTCACATTGTCCGACAGTGGAAAAGCGGTTAATGTTGTTAACCACCTTGTTGGCCAGAGGAAAACTGGCCCGCGACTGAGCCTGGTTTCTCCTGATGGAGTTTGGGTTCTTTGCCACTGTTGCCTTTGAGTTGCTTAGTTGGGAAACTCAATACTGAGCAATGTTATTAATTTGATTGCATTTAACAATGTTTTATTTTGCTCACAGAACACAGCACAGACTCATGAAATGCACCTGATTCTGCTGTTTCACAGACGCAGTAATGAGACACAGGCTCTTCCACACATTTATCCTGCACTCTGAGTTATACTTTCATAAATGGTCTGCACAGCTCTTATGTAAATAGGGCATGTTTAAAAAAAAATAAAAATTTAATGTTTGAGTATTTATTAGTAAAATATGAGGAAGCTGAACATGTTTTTTAATGTCTGTGTGGCTGCACATCATCAGTGATCAGCATCATGTTTATGAACAAGCTATTCTTACTTTCTCTGATTCAGAGAGACCTTTCTTTTCCAATTAAAATAGATCTGCTTATGTTTATGCTTGTTTTATTCTGAGAATAGCTCAGGGTATGTAGCTAAAGCATTATTCTGTTTTTGCTAGTAGTATTGAAGATAAGCAGAGTTGGCTGTGCCAAATTTAAATCTGCAAACATATGTAGTCCTGCAGTGTCCGAATTTCTGTTTTATGCAGGTGAGAGTGCAGTCCAATAATAATGTGAGTGCTTTATATTGAAGTTAAGCTCATCAGATATGAAAGAAAATCTGTCTGCTTGACAAGTGTCCTGTTCTCTGTAGTTATACTGGTGGATTTCACAAGACACAACCCGTTTCTACTATTTCTACTGTTTGCTGCTCATTTAGAAGATTGCCTTTAGTTGTCATGTAACAATTTTATACAATGCTGAATGAAAACAAATCGCTAGGTGTTTCTCTCATATTATTTCCAAGTAGCTTCTCTCTCCAGTTTCTGATCTGGTATGTGATGGGAAAAGGAGAAGCACGAGTTTGACAAAAGGCAGAACCAAACTCGGATCACTCGTATCAGCAGCACACATCTCACATCTTTTACTCACTGCGCCACTGGTTCTGCGGAAATATACATGTCTTTTGCAGTGCTGTTTATCACAGCCAGGCATTGGTGAGCTGAGTTAATGTAAATAGCCTCTGACAACAAATTGGTCTATTTCTCCTTTGAGTTAAAACACTCCGTTTCTTTTTAGAGCTGCTTGACAGCGGAATTTAACTCTGCTTGCATAACTGAAATATTCATTTTATTATTACATTTACATTTACATTATGCATTTAGCAGACGCTTTTATCCAAAGCGACTTACAGTGCATTCAGGCTATACATGTTTTATCATATGTGTGTTCCCTGGGAATCGAACCCCCAACCTTTTGCGCTGCTAACGCAATGCTCTACCACTGAGCCACAGGAACACTTTATTATTTAATTATTATTATTTAATATCTTTGAAACAATGTACAGTAGTCAACATTTGAAGTGGATCAAAACCTTTCATCAAAGTTGCCCTAAAACCTAAAACCAAAACGCGTTCTTGTGTTAGACAACTTTGATGAACTTTTTTGATCCACTTCAAAAGCGATATATATAGATAAAGTGACGTCATTTGACTTGATCGGAAAAGTGCCGTAGAGATTAAAGTACAATTTATTTCCTACAAATGATTTTGTTTTTAGATGCACAGTAATAGTTTGTAGTTTACATGTTAATGTATATACGTACATATACAAGTGTAACATTCAGAATTACTATTCCCCGCCTCCAGTTCACTAACGGGTTTGGTCACATGGAGCGCGTTGCGTTCTGGGAAACAGTATCCCACGCAGTGTCTTCAGATGCATACATCAAATTTCAGCAAATGTAGCAGGTAATCCGGGCAACCATGCATACTGAAAATTCACATACTATTCACAGTATACACACAGCATACTGCAGTATAGTAGGAGTTGTATGATAGTATGCCATTCAGAACACAGCTTCTGTACTGATTTCAGTGTACTTGAGTTATATTTAGCAGATTCTGACAAAAAAATAGTAGGTCATCCGGGTATTTAATGCATACAGAAAATTTGCATACTATGCACTAGGGTTGTCACGATACCATAAAAATGTCTTACGATACTATACCAGCTGAAGTATCACGATACCATGCAGTATTGTGTTCATTTAAAATTAAATTCTACAAAATGAATCAAAATTTAAATGTAAATGAAAACAGACAATATTTTTCTCTAAATACTTAATTAATGTGAATGAATGACTGGCTATTGTTATCCATGAAATTATCTAAATAAATCTTAGCACTGCACAGAAGCTGCATGAAGTGACATTTAGATGTGCATTTATACATTTAGACTGTATTTATAATTGCATAAATAAAGTTATGAGATTAATGTTTTAAATACTAATTTCTGAATGTAGAAATATGTTGGAAAATAATGTAATATGCCTACTTTTAGATGGGAAACTTAAAACGGCCAGCAGGTGGCAGAAGTTCGTGGTTGAATCACTGAGTCATTCAAACGATTCTTTCAAAACGGCTGAATCCTTCAGAAGCGAATCAAATGACTGTTTTTATGAATGGTTCAGTGAATCAGTGATTCAGTGATTCAGAGACAACGAGGATTCGGATTCGAACACAGAAACGAAACAAAAACAGCACTCTTGCTCGTGTCATATTGCCAAACTGTCAGGAGCATTTTTTGCTCGCATATCTTGAAATTTCCAAGTTAGCAGCATGTACATTAAAACATAACATAAATGAATAAAAATAAATATATAATGATTGATAAGAACCAAGTGCAAAGCCGCTATGTTGATGAATGGAACTGCGTTCGTGATCGCAAAGATACTTTCAGAAACTAACTATTACACCTGTTCTAGAAGTGGTCAAATTAATAAACCTGCGATAATACTTTCTTGTAAGATATTATGATGTTGAATAAGTGATGCTTGATCTGCTGTTTTTTTAAAATGACATCAGACGGTCTGAATCAGACCCTTTCTTCTGATAAACTGCAGCATGAACAACGACGTGCAAATGCAACTTCTCATTGCAAACTGAACTGAAGCGTCGGGAAACACTCAATACCATATAAAGCATATACACAGACTAAACTACACAGAGCACAGCAGAAAGACATTTGGCAATCAACTTGTAATGTTTCTGCTGGCATGCATGTTCAACGTTTGAACGTTTAAAACAGTGTTGCTGCGCCGTTGCTATACTACGTATCTTACGGTCTACCTTATGGACAATACTACCGTTTAAAAAATGCGATGGCACCGCGGGTATTTTTAAGCTTTAGTATCGCGATACTACCGTAGTACCGGTGTATCGTGCAACCCTACTATGCACAGCATACATACTGCATGCTGCAGAAATAGTAAGAGTAGTATGATAGTATGGCGTTTCGAACACAGCCATTGTGTTGTGCAAGAGAACCACGGATTATAACATGAGTTTTAAAGTGTCCAAGTTTGGTTTTAAGCATTAAATTTGATCACTGGCTTTGATTTACTGTCACACAAAAAACATTAAACGATTTTGAGACAGAAAATCTGCCTGAACTTGAATAATTACACAATAATCACAGATCAGGCATTAGAATAAACAAGGTTACTTCCATGTTGTGACAAATAATAACCATATTCCAAGCGACTTGACTTCAAATAACGTAAAAAACTAAATTAATTTGTATATTCAGTCTCACATGCTCTGAGTTCAACACAGTTTTATGATTCCAAAACAGCGAAAGTCAAGTCAAATAATATAATCTTCTCTGTGTCGGTTCAGTCACATTTCCATAAGAACTTTGAACCGTTGATGACTATTAAGACTAAGCTAGGCTTTGTTAGATTAATATACCACAAACAGTATTCAAAGATGAATGAAGAATAAACACCAACCTCCTTGTTCCTGTTTTATTCTCCGGGTTTCTGGTTCACTCTCCTCTTTAACAAACACCATCTTCACAGATGATACTCCTCCAGATATTCCTGCTTGCTTCAAAACTTAGTCACGCCTGCGAGGATGAGAATATTAGTTATTTACTGACCTGATCCAAAAACTGTATCTTTCTATTTACAGAAACAACCTTTCTAGCAGTTTGTCTTAAACCAGTTTCAAGACAAAACAACAGAGTGCAGTGAAACTGAACTTCTTCTTTAGTGGTGTTTAGCAAACAAACGCAAGTGTTTTAGTGCCACCCGCTGGACTGGAGAGTGAAGCAGTGAGAGGAGGGAACTAATTAGTGTGTCTGAAATCGCATACTACTTGTGTAGGTACTACTTTGAATTCAAACGTACTTCTCGACCGTTAAGAGAGTACGTTCTATATAGTATGAATGAGGGTAGTATGAATGTACTACATCTGCCATGTTGATGTTGTCACGTGTCATGCGTCGTCACAACAGCACAGAAATTTAAAGAGCCCACTCTACTGCGCGAACATCAGCAATGTTGCTCGTAATTCTTACCGCTTTCATCGGCGTTTTAACGTTGATTGGTTCAACAGCTCAGAGGAGGCATAGGTCAGCTACTCGCAGATCACGCCTTCGTCGACAGCTTGTAAAATATTGATCAAATAACGTAAGTATAATCACATATTTAGCTAGCAAATTTTACCTCAGAATAAAAAGACACGTCTAAACACCGTGACAAAGGCTGATTTGGAGCAACTAAATAAAGTAATTTATTGTTATGAATGAATACATATAAAAATACACTGGACAAACAAAAGACACATGAATCAATGAATAAACTTGAATGAATGCATACACAATACACATACATACATACATACATACACATATAATATATATATATATATATATATATATATATATATACACACAAACACATACATACATACAGAGAGAAAGAGAAAGAATACAAACAATATATACATAGCCTAAATAAATATTATAAATAGATACAATATATACATAAATAATATATGCAAAATAAATTATATATACATATTCTAAAAAAAACAACTATATACACATTTACAGACTGTGAGCCCTACAACCTACTGCCACCTGATGCTGCTGTGCCAATTCTTCGATTATATTTCGAAGATGGATCTGATCTTCGTCCCAACCTCCGGCTTTCACGACAGTCCATCATGTCCCTCATCGCTGCTTTGAAGTCAGATTCAGACCATGGCTGGGAGAATGATATAGAGGTGCTGGTGTTTCTGTACTGGCTGGCCCGTGCAGCATCATATCGGGTAGTGTCACTGGCCTTTGACATCCCAAAGTCCACGGTGCACGCCATCGTGCACAGAATCAGCAGGGCAGTCATCGGTATTTTGAGGAGAGTGATCGCTTTACTGACCCCGGATGACCTGGAGGAAGTGGGGGCAGGTTTTGCCCAGCTGGCTGGGTCTCCCAACTTTCCGCATGGTAGCTGGTGCAATAGACGGATGTCACATCTGGATCAAACCACCAGCAAGTGACGCCCCATGCTACTTTAACAGGAAGCTGTTCCACTCAGTCCAGCTGCAGGCCATCACCGACCACAAGGGGAAGTTCATCGACATCTTTGTCGGGTATCCCGGGGTCTGTGCATGATGCCAGGGTGCTGAAGAACAGCCCCCTTTACACTGGCCGCCTGTATCCACCTGCAGGAAAATGCATCCTTGGAGATGGTGGGTATCCCTGTTTGAGTGCGCCCATCTGCCTCATCACACCATACAGAAAGCCTGTACAGAATCCTGTACAGGCTCGCTTCAACGCCAAGCATGCTCGTGCACATAACATTGTTGAGAGAGCCTTTGGGATGCTGAAGACATGCTGGCGCTCCATCTTCTTCAAGGCCCTGGAAGTGAGCCCTGTCTTTGTGCCAGATGTTGTTGCATGCTATGCAGTGCTCCACAACCTCTGCCTTCAGAACGGGGACATTGTTGATCCAGAGGTTGTGGAGGATCCTGCCGATGACCCACCTGAACCCCAAAACACAGAAGCCAGCGCCGGAGAGGATGTGCGGGACAATCTGGCTGCAGCTGTGTCCGCACCAGACAACTGTGTGCCTGCTCTCCATCAGCATGATTATCTGTAAAACAATTTAACAGGTTAAGACTCTGCAAATCAGTTCTTGTTCTCAGATTTTTTCCCATTGTTTAAGCTTGTTAGCTAGTTAATATGTAAATAGTTAGTTGTGTGTGGGTGGGCACAGCCCACAGGGTGTTGTGATGCGAAAAAGTGCAGTAGCAGTAGCTAGAGAGAGGTGGAAGTGCATAGCATCTGTGTGCACCCCTCTTGCTTATTGCTCACTGCCACCGGCAGCCTGTGTGATGAAAAAGCAGTTTTTTGGGTTTCTGCAGATTTTATGAAGGTAAATTTAAGAATTTATTTTTAGAAAGTGTAACGAATAATCTGAAGGGAATACAACTCATCAATATGTTCTCTAAATGTAAATTTATATGGAGCAGACATACATTTACATAAACTAAGCAGACACTTAAAAGTTTACAACACTTCAAAAAGATAAAAAAAATAATAGATTTGTACTGATCTCTATTACTTAAATTTTTACAAAGAAATAGTTTAAGGTACGAATAATGCTCCCAAACAAGAATATGGAAATAACTTTTACTGTACTATCAGATCGCACTGTAAAAAGTGATGTTCTTGGTTAGCATTTTTGTCTTGTGTTCCAGTGCAAATGTCTACAGATTCATAAATCAAGAAAAATATTTACTTGGGAAGCAAAATTATGATATAAGTAGTTTTCTGTGAAACTGAACAAAATGAAGTTTATGATTAAAACAAGAACAAATAACCACCTGTGGGCTCAGAAAAATCTACTTAAATTCAATGGAAAAATAATTTTCATACCACAGTGACAGATATTGTTCTTGTTTTAAGCATAAACAAGACAATTTCTTCATTTTGCATCTCAAATAAATGTATCTTGATTTAATATTTATATTCAGTATTTGTATTGGGACAAAAACATAAATTTTTGACAGTGCATTTACATTTATTGCCTTGATGAATTTAAGACTTTCTGCTCTGTTTTAAGACCTTTTCAGGCTTAAAATTGTGGAAGGGTTAATTAAGACTATTTAAGACTGAAAAACCCTGTTTTTATACAAGTTTTCCTCTGCCAGTACACAGCCTCTCCAACACCAAGACTCCTGTCGGGCCTCCTCACGGCTGCACATGGTAACTGGGGATACTGCAGCCCCAGGCTAATCGACAGGGGATCTCGGAGCAGCAGTGGTCCCCAGAGGTGGCACCCACCAACCACTGTCACACTGCCTAAGGCCGTGTGTGAATTTACATAATTCTTTGAAACTCTAGCTACATATCACAAATGTCACTAGAGGGTTATATTTATTTGAGCTTAGTTTTAAAAATTACTTTATTTCTGGAGTAATAAAGTGAAGCCCTATAAATGAGATTAGTAGATAATATTATTGTCTGTGAAAGTTACCTGTCTGAAGATGCTGAAGTTTATTTTCCTGCCACCATTATAAAATGTTTAAAGAAATTTCCAATTGGTGTTGCTTTAAACTCTATTATACTACTTGATGCGAAAGTGATTTTGTCTTAAGCTTTGTGCTCTTATTCATGTAGAAGTTAAATGTGAAAAAAATAAAATGAATACATTTTAAAAGCTGTCTGGCCTGGGTTTTCTCTACAGTGCGGCACTTAAAAAAATAGCTAGAAAGTACTACAAAAATGTACACATACGTGCTTTAAAATAGTTGTTACTCAATGCCACATATTAAGCACTTTACAACTGACAAAATCTAGCTACTGTAAATCCCTGGAAACTAACATTGCAACAAAACTTGATAAAACAGCATGAAACAATGACAACCTCAACATAAATAAATGGAAAGAAAGTGTAGTTTAATTTTAATATTCTTTATTTTTTTGCCATGAGCTCTAAAAGCTGAAGAAATCTTTCCTCTCTCTCTCCTTTGTCTCTCTGTCTCGTCTTTCCTCTCTCTCTCTCATTTCTCTGTCTCTTCTTTCTTCTCTTTCCCTGGCCTCTTGTTCACGCCTCTCCTCTTGCTCTCGTTTCTCTTCTTTCCTGCTTTTCCATCATCTCTCTCCATCTCCTCTCCTCCCTTTCTACTGCTTCCATTTCTTTTTCTGCTTCCCTCTCCTCCATCTCGTGGATCAGCTCCTCTATGTCCTTCCTCTTCCTCCCTACTCTTTCAGCTGTTGACCTCACAGACCTTTCAGCTGTGGTGTGATGGAAGGTCTGCTCCCTATTGCCTCATCTAAGACAGAATACCAATTCCAAGATGCTGCTGTAACCTCACCATCCTCGGTGCTGACACCAGTCTGTGGACATTTAAGATCATATAAAAATTTAAAAGCAAAATACCAAGATCAAATCATGAAAGAATTCAAATTTTGGGGTGAACAGAAATTTTGCCCTCAAGATTCTGCTCTGTCACAAAAGCTGTCACAATAAATGCACAGAAATCAAGAACAAAAATAATTCAGTAAGACCTAATTATGTACTACATTCAGTGTCAACAGCACCTGAATAAAATTACATTTTACATTATTTGTTTACTTACTCAAAACCTTTGATGGCAGCATTACGCTTTCCAGTGAAGAGGGCTTCATTAGCCCCTCTTCACTGGATATGCAGCCGAGTGTGTTCTTCAGTCCCTGTAAGGTCAAAACAGAAAACATTAATCATGATCAATCTATTAATGCTACACCGACAAACTGAGGCATACTTATTAACAGTGGCTTGCTATGTAGCCAACAAAATATATACTAACTTAAATATAAACACTAGAAAAAAGAGGGAAAAAATCGCTGTAATTCCATTGAATTTTCTAATTTCATTAAACTGCTAAACAATGAACGTCTCCGTTAAAAAAGCAGTGTTAACAAGCTGATGTACAGCATTGACGTTAGCTCGATCTGTTCGTTCGCTTGATGTGCTCCGTAATGATTAAAAAACCTTTTACAGCCTGAAGTCATCTCATCGATTTACAATGTTTAAACTTTTAATAAGTCAGCCGTTTACTTTGATTATTTTAAACAAGTGCAATTTAACCACAATGAACAACGTTTTTCCCTGAGGTACTGTCTCCACTTTCCACCATTTTTCGAATATGACGCCTCCTCTCCCGTGGCCTCATGGGATAGTGAAGTGTCCATCATATGCCTACTACAGAATTCGGGCGGAAGTAGTAGGTCATCCGGGTACTTCTCGCCTACTGTTTTTCGAATACTATGAATTCGGACATACTACTTGCCACGCATACTGTTTTTCGCATACTATATAGTAGGGAAGTATGCGATTTCGGACGCACCCAATGGGTTTTTTGAATGGGATTTTGGTTAAATCCCTTAAATAAGCTCCGTGGTTCACACAGGCTCAAGATACTTTCACGTTTTATTCTGCGACATAAAACACACCAGTTACACCACACTCATGATTTTTTTTAAACTGATATGTTTCTTAAAGACAGTTGCTAACAAGATGCTAAATGGGACTACAGACGCTGTCGGAGACATTAAACGTCATCACGCCAACTCCATAATTTCTAAGTTCATCTGGAATGATAAATGTCCCAGAATTAAACTTACCACATTACAACATCCTAATAGCGCAGGAGGACTGGCTGTACCAAATTTTGAATTATATTATTGGTCGTTCCAGCTCAAGGCCCTTCATAATTGGGTTGATCCTCAATCTACAGTTTCATGGAGGGTGATTGAAGCTGACAAGGTTAAACCAAACAGACTTCAAGATATTTTATTTACTGGCACAGGAAAAAAAGGGGATAATTATAAATTTGGTCCGGTTGTGGCTAACTCTATTAAAATCTGGAAAACGGTTGAACGTCGGATAGGTGGACCCTTCAAATTCTGTAACAGTACACCTTTATGGCACAATTTGAACTTTGTATGTGGAAATCGTCCATTTGTCCAACCCTCTTGGTCCTCTTTAGGTGTGAACACGTGCGGTGATATGTATGATAACCAGGGCCTCTGTTCATTTCAGGCATTGAGAGCCAAATTTTGTCTACCAGCATCTGCATATTTTGTTTTTCTTCAATTACGTTCTGCTCTCAAAGCGTATGGCGTTCCTTGGTCTTCTTCCATTTCCTCTCATCCTATGCGGGACTGGATTGCACCATCTGCTGGTCGGCCATCTGTTTCCTTAATATATAATAAAATTATTGATTGTATTACAAAACCTCTTTCTATTAAAACTATTTGGAATAGGGAATTATCTGATCTTAATTTATCTGTCGACTGGGAGAGAGTGTGGTCTAATCTCAGTTTAACATCTAAAAATCTGGCTCATCTTCTTATTCACTTCAAAGTCATTCATAGAGCATACATAACTCCTTACAAAAGATTTAAAATGAAACTGCAGTCAAATTTTAACTTCCATATATGTAACACTACATCATCAGGCACTTTTCTGCATATGTTTGGGAATGTCCTGTCGTCATCAGTCTATGGACACATGTAAACCTGGTTTTGTCATCATTACTGAGAATTGATTGGTCTGTTAACCCAAGTTTGTGTCTTCTTAATGAGGATTCTGATCTTGATATTGTGAAAAGAATGTTGTTTGCTGGTTTTACAGCTGTGAAGAAGACAATAATTCAGAACTGGTTTACACCACACATGTGTAGAGAGGCATATTGGATCCGTAGCCTCCTGCAAATTGTCTCATGTGAATGTACAATGGCGCGAGTCGGTGGGGCCAGGCCTTCAACCATTGAGGCTTGGCAGTGTTTTTTGTTGAATATACGTAATTATTTCAGGGAGTAACTTTTGTGTTCTTGTTGTCCTTCCCTCTCTCCCTCCCTTTGATTGAACCTTGTTGAGATGTTGAGTATGTGTCTGCTGTTTTGTTTTGTTTTATTTTGGATATTATGTTGTGTTGTGTGTGAAAAAAATAATAAAAAATTGTTGATAACAAAAACGTCATCACGCCGAACAGTTGATCAATTTACAGTATTTTCCAGTTGAAGTATAATTTATAGTACAATTAATTTTAGAATAACCAATGAATAGTTTCCCGCGTTTTATATTGTTGTTCAACGATGTTTTTTTTTCTGTTAAAATGATCTTCAGAAAACATTAACTATTTTTCTCAGAATAGACTTTGCTGACTTTATCGAATTCAAACGGGTGTAGCGCAGTTATTTTTTGTCCGATTCCAACAAATCATATATCATTTTGAAGATCTTTTAATGGAGAATGTGAAAATAAAAATAACTCATTTTTGTAAATGTTCTTATTGTGACTCATTTTGCCAGGACAGGTTACCACTGTTCATCATAGGGAAAAAATAATCTGAAAACTGTGCAGTGTGTCCTGCCAGAAACAGTTGAACATATGTTGATTCATTGTATAAAATATAACAGAGAAATAATTCAGTTTATATATTAATTAAGCCATGTAGGAATAAATGACCTGTCAGTAGTAAGTCTATTTTTCAAAGCACATAAAGAGTCAAGGATTTAGGACATTTTAATGTGTTACCTAAGAGAAACAGGATTGTTCAACAGAATATAGGCTAGTATCAAAGTGTTTGTCTAAAAGAAGAAAGGTATAAACACCTAGGATAGCTTGGAGTTAAATTAATTACGGGGTAATTTCCATTTTTGGGTGAGCTATCCCTTTAAAAATATACAAAAGCTCAACAGAAATTATTCTGATAAGAGTGTTTTCCAACATAATGATGGAAAAATAATGTATTATTATTAAAGTTAAATTTTTCATCAGTCACTACTTGGCAAATTAAGCTACACAGTTATGGGGTCCACTTTTTTTAGGCAGCAATGGAGGCAAAACAGATCCAGCAGACTTTTATGGCTTAATTGGGTTAGTTTCTGTATTAATTGTTTGGCTTTCTAAAACCAATGTAAATGTAACCTTGACTGGTACTACAACCCCAAATCAGAAAAAGTTGGGACAGTATGGAAAACGCAAATAAAAAAAGAAAGTAGTGATTTCTAAATTTACTTTGACTTGTATTTCATTGCAGACAATATGAACACAAAATATTTCATGTTTTGTCTGGTCAACTTCATGTCATTTGTAAATATACATCCTTTCCTGTCATTCAGACCTGCAACACATTCCAAAAAAAGTTGGGACAGTAAAGCATTTACCACTTTGTAATGTTGCCATTCCTTTTCACAACACTTAAAAGACGTTTAGGGACTGAAGACACCAAGTGATGAAGTGTTTCAGGTGTAATTTTGTCCCATTCTTCCTGCAAACAAGTCTTAAGGTGGGCAACAGTACGGGGTCTTCGTTGTCGCATTTTGCGCTTCAAAATGCGCCACACATTCTCTATTGGAGACAGGTCGGGACTGCAGGCAGGCCAGTCAAGTACCCGTACCCGTACCCATACCCTCTAACAGTCTTGTGATCTAATCCGTATAGAAGACAGTTTTGTTAAGTTTTCATTGTGTTTTTTATTATAGAGGGCTGATTTGGGGAGAAATTGTTTGTAAATCAATTTCCAATAATTGAAATCTGCAAGCCTAATAGGTAACTTGTTAAAATTATAATCACATTTTAGCACAGATTATATATTGTCCATTTTACTAACGTAGATTACCTCAGAAAATGTAAACCACATTTCACTTTTTTTTTCCCATTAATTAAATATTTCTGTTCACACTGTTTTAAACCCACCGTCAAAGTAATCCTTTACAGTCACAGACTTTTAATGAAATCCACTTTAACCAAATATATATTTATTGCTTTTATGTTCTGGGGAGAAACTGATGGAATAAGATGATCAAACCATCAACTATTAACCATTAAAAATTTGGATTTAGTGATTTTAACAAGCCACCAATAGAAGGAGAACAGTTACCAGTAGAGCCCAACAGGGTCCATTACAGTTTCCACTAAAACCAATACAAGTCCCATAATAACCAGTAAAACCATTACAAACTCTGATGGATTCTAGTTTTTTTTCAGCAGGAGAATAATAAGGATTCAGTTTCAGTTAATGATCTAAATAGTTCAATCTCTCTGCAACAACAAAATTTAATTTTGATCTACAAATTCTTTCCAGTCCTGTAATTTGAAGACCAAGAGACTGAAAGTTCAACATGAATTGAAAGCACTTGTTCACATTTGCCAGTTTAAAATGTTTTAGCAAACAATGTCGTGATCACTCGTTTTATTCACTGAACTGAATTAGTGATCTAATGTAGGGAATAGTGAGTGAGGGTATAGACCAGGGGCTGATTTTGGATTCAGTCTATAATTTTAGCCCAAAAAACACTTTTATTTTGGTGTGGCGATGTGACGTCACAACGCGCGCCTCGCTCTCGCGCCTGTGATTCGGCTGAAGAAAGGTGAGTGGCTTTTAATCATTTAGTATTTAAATCGTTTAGGGAAATATATATAAAACTTTTTGAAATAGATTATTATCGAATGGAACATTTAATGCCGTATCTAGTGACATTAATAAAGGATATTTTGCATAATTGTAAGCGCTCCCGCACGTGAGTCTCAGTAGTGAATCAGTTTATAAACACGAACTCAGTCACTGCATGCAGTGATGGAGAAACAGAGCTTTATGAAACTCAGAGTCAACTGAATCAATTGCTTCTCAAAACGAGTCAGTGATTCGAATCACGCTGACGACAATGGGTGCCATTTGTGTCCCCAGGACATTATAGGTACAAACATGCATAAAAATTAACTATACAATACATTTATATTATTAAGCAGTGACCTGCACATTAATCTAACTGCAAATTTAAAATATATAATTAAACAAATTATTAAAAACTACCTGAAACACTGAAAATATAGCATTTGTGCATGTCCCCAGTGTCATTTTAACATTAAATATAATGTTTAAAATCCTTCAGAAATCATTTTTATTTTGCATTTTTGTGTACCTCCATATCCCATCTGTGCTTTAAATACATTTATTTCAAAATAAATTTATAATATTTTGGATAAAATACATATTTTAGTCGTGTATTCTCATAATATTAGCATGTACTCCATGTGGCTAGATTATATGTATTTGCTAATTTTATCCTAAAATCTCAATCCTGTTACTTTCAGTCCTGTTACTCATACACTCATATATCCTATACTTATATATAGAAACTGAGTAATAGTAACAGGAATGAGTAGTGTCATCTGATTTATTAATGTAAATAAATACAGGAAATGGCTTTCCTGTAGCTCAAATGGTAGAGCATGGCGCTAGCAACGCCAAGATCATGAGTTCGATTCCCAGGGAAAGCAAGAGCTTATCAAATGTAAAACTGTAACTTGAATGCAATGTAAGTCGCTTTGGATAACCTGTTAACCAGCACCCCCCATATTGGGAATCACAGCTGAAAATGACTAACTAACTTAAAATGGTAACAGCTCCTGACTTCAGTGTGCCACACACACAATTGTGGTGTCTTTGGAAAGAAGACCCTTTGGCCTTTACTATCCATCATCCAGAGTTGATAATGCTCAAAAATATAAAAAGTTATAGACACTGAAGTGCCTTGATAAAAATTGTACCACACTGATTTTTTTTTTATTTCATATAAAAATACATGAAATCAGTCCTGGAGAAATCCAGAAAAGTAATGGGTTGAAAGTCACGTCTCATGAGTTTATATTTCAAATCCGAAGAAGATACCATGAAAAATGAGATTCCTGCAGACATTTTTCTAGTCCCCCCCCCCCCCCCCCGTTTGAGGAACAATATTTACCAAATTATTGAAGGGTTCTACTACAGACTATTTAGTCTTTATACATGCCACTGCAGTTTTTCAATTATAAAACTGTATACAGAATCTTAGACATTGTATAAGTGATTTATTTGAGCACTAGAATAATACAATAATAATAATTTTTGAGTGATGAAAAAAAAACAATAATAATAAAAAAAAATAACTTAATTACATACTGATTTCCTGACAAACAGATGCTCTCCTGCTCATACATTAGTAATCACATGCTGAAGATCATTCATACAGATGCTAATCATACTGATGGCTGCCCAATATAGTCAATATTCACATTATAATTATATATAGACTGCATTCACACTGATATCTGTGAACAGTCAGTAATTACATGCTGATTATCAGCCATACGGATGTTAATCACACAGATACAGGCACATTCTCCACAAAACACTCAAACATATATGAAAACTGTTGAAGAAGAAAAAAATAAATGTTTTTTCTTTTTTTTTTATTGTGCTAAAAAGATCGCTAAGTTACGCCCCCATCAGATGACAGGTGCGTCACAGCGTGCGTCATGCGCTGTCGCGAGGGAGCGCCAGAATTCAAATAAACAATCTTCCGTGTATCTTTGACTTGTTTTTTTTTTTTGATGATTTCATTCTGTTTGGGACATTGCCTGCTACAAAATCATGCTGTTTTTTTACCACCAAGACGCTATTTTTGAGCGTAATTTGTTCCATAACGGACACAAACAATAACTCTCCCTCAAGAGATGAGACGTAAACAAAGGATTAACGATCTAAATTACAACGTTGTTGTTTCTTTGGATTAAAAGTGCTCGATGGAATGTTGTTCCGTGGACCCTTATCTTTCAAACTAAACCAGGATTTACAGCAGTGGATACGTTTGAGAGTCGTTATCAGGATGAATATGGTATGTACTGCGGGGTTTTTTCTACATGTTTTGATGTGTACTGCTTACACAAATTTAGCAAATACATTCCGTATAAGCTTTCTATCGAAAAACAGCGATCTGTCGTCGATGCTAGAGGCTTAGACCTTCAAAATGATATATAGTTTGTCAAGATTCATTTTGTCCTGTTTTACTTTATCTGTTTGAAAACAATGACGTGTGCAAACAAAGAGCTCTCAGTGCGCCCTCGTCCTGGTGCAGGTTAACAGGTTAAACCATATAGGCCTAAAACTTTTTTAATCCTTTTTCCATCGCTCTCGAGTTCATCTCATCTCGCGCACTTCCATGAGTCATCTGCTTATGTCATACGCAACTTATGACATGCGTCACATTTTATTATTAATACTAATTATTTTTATCTATACATAACTAAAATCGCGATGTATTTTAATAGATCACTTCAGTCTTTTAATTAGAAGTATAATTGCATATGCAATTTTATATTTTTTTTCTAGTCACCATTTACATTTACATTTATGCATTTAGCAGACGCTTTTATCCAAAGCGACTTACATTGCATTCAAGTTAGTTTTACATTTTATCAGCTCTTGCTTTCCCTGGGAATCGAACCCATGATCTTGCCGTTGCTAGCGCCATGCTCTACCATTTAAGCTACAGGAAAGCTACAGGCACCACATTTAACATGGGTTACATCAGACTGTGGTGATCTGGTTTCTCCACTGCATGGATCATGTGTATCTTCAGGTGACTTTTAGAAGAGAAACTCTTTCCTCACTGATCACGTCTGTGGCTTCTCTCTGCTGTGGATATTCTCGTGTCTTTTCAGATTTGATGACACACTGAATGTCTTGTCACAGTGTGAACACTTGTAAGGTTTCTCTCCAGTGTGGATCATCTGGTGCTGTTTTAAACCGTATGCTGAAGTAAAAGTTTTCCCACACTCAAAGCACAAGTACTCTCTCACATCACTATGTATTTTCTGATGTACTTTTAAATTTCTCAGCAGTGAAAAACTCTTTGAACACACAGAACATGAATGTGGCTTCTCCTTCATATGAACTGTCAGGTGTCTTTTCAGGTTTGATGCACTAAGAAATGTTTTGCCGCACTGATCACATGCGTGCGGCTTCTCTCCGGTGTGGATCCTCAGGTGAATATTAAGATTTTGTTTGTATGTGAATCTTTGTTTACACTGACCGCAAATGAACGGTTTCTCTCCTGTGTGGATCCTCATGTGCCCTTTAAGGTGTGTTGATAGTGTGAAGCCCTTCCCGCACTGATCACATGCATACGGCTTCTCTCCAGTGTGGATCCACATGTGCCCCCTAAGATGTGTTTTTCGTGTGAAACTCTTCCCGCACTGAACACACATGTATGGTCTCTCTCCTGTATGAACTCTCATGTGAATGTCAAGATATTGTTTGATTGAGAATCTCTTTTCACACTGATTGCACTTGAACGGCTTCTCTCCAGTGTGGATCATCATGTGAATCTCCAGTTTTCGTTTACCTGGGAAACTCTTCCTGCACTGATCACATGTGAACGGTTTCTCTCCGGTGTGACCTCTCATGTGACACTCAAGACTTTGCTTGTATGGGAAACTCTTTCCACACCGAGTGCAGGTGAAAGATTTCTTTGCTCTTTTCTTTAAAAATGTCTTTTTAGTCTTTGAGCGACTCAAAGGTTTTTCTGCTGGTTTGTCATGATGCTCCTCCTCCACTTCACTCAGTTCTTCACTCTCCTCACTCTCTTCCATCAGGTCTGAAATAAAAGTTTCATTTTAATTTTTCATTTTCAGTAAATAAAAAAAATTCAAAGATAGAAATATGAAAGTCAGCACTAATGTAATAGCGGAAAGTAGATGACTGCTATAAAATATTATGATAATTCTGGTGCATTTTTATAAATTAATTGAAAGATCAGATGCAAAACATTATAGTAGTAGTAGTAGTAGCCCTTTATTGTCACTAGTCACAAGTACCAGCGAAATTAGCCATCAACCTGTCCATACACAACATACTGTACATATATGACAATGGGGTAGACAGGACAGGAAGACAGGGAATTGAAGAAAAATACAGCAAACAAGAGGAATGTAAGGAGAAAAAAATAACCCCCAGACTATGCTCCTTGGGGAGTACAGTGTGAGAACAGGAAAAACACCTCAGCAACAAAAGCACATAATACACCATAGACACACGACTTTGCAACAGGGGAAGTAATCCAGCTCTGGCAATCAGCCATCCAGACATGCAGCCATTTCCCGGCGCTAGTCACAGACCCGCTTGTCAGGCTGGCGGTTCAAAGCGATGGAGGCGAGGGATCGGGGGTGGGGAGGTGAATGAATGTGTGTATGTGTTTGTATCTGTAATAGTTTTTGTGTGTATGTGTAATCAGCAGCTGTCTTTAGAATTGGGGAGGAACGCAAGAGCGTCACACTGCAGTGCTCTTCCCAGGGTTGATTTTCCAGCAGCGGCCTTGGCCGAGGCCAGTGCTGGTTTGGGGGAGCCGAAAAAGATTGCGATTGTTTAGTCTTGGGGCGAGTAACCGCATTCCAATTCCACGGCTACTCTCTTTGTCCATTCTGGTCTCCGATACCGTCGATTTTCCTTTGCAAAGCAGTGAGCTTCTCCATGATAGAATCCATATTGCGGTTAATAGTCTCAGTCTCAATGCTGACCGCTCTTCCCACTGCTTCAATCATGACGGGCAGCCTTGTGAGGCTTTGGACAGCTGTTCCCGTTTTCTGAATTCTTCGATAACCCAGGGCAAAGCCTAATCCGATCAGCAAAAGACCTGTTATCATGGTTCCGAATAGATAGATATCTTCAATGTCCTCCACGGAAAGAGCCGCTGAACACACGATACGCCACCTTTTCCACGCGTCCATCGTGTAGCCAGCTGCAAACGTTCCGTCAGGCAGTCGGGTTCCCCAGAACCCAAGCTTCTCGTCGAGAAGATGGTGTCAATTGCGTTGAGAGACCAGTTGATCAAATCCATATTTTTTTCAGTTTGAAGAGCAATGCAGAGAGAGTCTCTCAATAGATGAGACGTGACAAGACAAGAGAGCAAGCAGGGAAAATAAGGGAGAGGACGGGAGGAAAAAAAATGCGACCACCTCCGTTGAGTGCCAAAGAAAAGAGGCACACAGAATTATAGGCACAAATCCCATGTTTCTGTAGTGAGAACTGCGTTGAGAGACCAGTTGATCAAATCCATATTTTTTTCAGTTTGAAGAGCAATGCAGAGAGAGTCTCTCAATAGATGAGACGTGACAAGACAAGAGAGCAAGCAGGGAAAATAAGGGAGAGGACGGGAGGAAAAAAAATGCGACCACCTCCGTTGAGTGCCAAAGAAAAGAGGCACACAGAATTATAGGCACAAATCCCATGTTTCTGTAGTGAGAACTACAGCTGTTCAAAACAGTGGTCAAACATCGAAGCTAGAGTCTTTAATCTTTCTACTGACGCACAGTTTGTCCAGATCAAGTAAGAGTGCCCTCCATAAGTTTTTGGACAGTAAAGACAAAATTGCTCTGTTTGCTCTAGAGTCAAGAAAGCTGTAGATATGATTAAAAGATGAGTATGAGACAAAACTACAGAATTACACATTTTATTATTGGGTGTTTCAAACACATACATTTTACCAACTAAGAAATCCACCACTTTCATCCCTCTATCTGATGTGAGCATAAGTATTGGAGCAGTTGCCTCACAGGTCTTTCTAAGTGATCAGCTGTGTTCTGTTGCATTAATTCTTCAGATATTAAAAGCGGGGAATGTGTTGTATCAGTTATATCCATTGCTTCTGCATTCTGAGTCTTGCATTCAATGACGACACACACAAACCAGGATGAAGACGAGGGGGCTGACTTTGAGAGAAAAGCAAGCTATATATGTAAAGGATAATCAACGGCTAGCCGACGTGGAGGCAAAGAACCTGACGCGAAGCTTATTCCATGGTCATTTTCCAAGTTTTAGATAAGTTAAAACTAGCATTGCTCTATGCAGAGCAGTATTTGACCGGAAGGGTAAAAATTAGTTATTTTCGTCAGTTACGGTTCGTTAGCTCAGCATTCTGCCAGCTTCAAATCAGACAGAGAGATGAAATAGTGCGGTAAGACCACATTTATTTGAATGAATTATAACATGTATTTCAATTAATTATCGATCGAGGGAGAGAGAGAGAGAGAGAGAGAGAGAGATGACAGTTGTGTGTACCTGCTTGCTGTGGTCTGCGCGTCTCTCTCTACAAACATTTACTTCAAAAACAGCGATTTTATCACCTCGTTGCTGGAGAATATAATGTAGCAATCTAGTATCTATTTTTTGTTTTATTAATAAAAATCACGGGGAAGCGTTGACAACAAGTTTATGTGTGTGTGCAGCGCAATCTGCGATCTCTCGCTCTCTCTGTGTGTGTGTTTGCTTTAAATCAGGTTTTTATTTAGTCAACATTTTAGATACCATAGAATTTTCATAATTCTTGTCACCAGTGTCAATATTCAACATTACAAATACCAAGTCTAAAAAGAGGGGAAAAAAGAGAAAAACTTAAACTCACTGAAGATAAATAAACAGACAGTGATGAAATAAGATTAAGAAACTAATTACAAGCAATATGACAAAAAAAAAACTACAAAACAAAATGCTACATACATTGTATAAATTAATCAAACACTGCACATTCTTCCAGGGCTTGAAAACGAAAAAAAAAATTCAATCTATTCACCCCGAGCAGCAGGGGCGCCGCTACGGATTCTGGGCCCCCTGGACATCATATTCACTCGGGGGGGGGTCTTGTTGGTTTTCCCCTCCTTACAGATCACGTTACGGTAGAATCCCCCTCGGTAGAAATCCCGATTGCATTCTCGGCAGAGCCCTGTACTCGGGCCTCAAATTCAGGCACTGGCCCGAGACGCTCAGGCCCTAGCCCGGCATGTGTCTGACAGCTTAACAGAATTACTAGCCTGAGTCCGATCCGAGCCCGTCTTTTTTTTTTCCCTTCTCCCAAATCATATTATACTGTTTCAGCTATTAAAATTGTTCAGTTTTGTATGTAATGGCAAAGTGATAATATTTTGTTTCAGTTTTTTATAAAGTTACTTTAGAAAAACGTTTGGAGCATTTTTTTTGTTCGTTAAATAAAGTTTTTTCTTTCTTAAAGTAAGAACCAAGAGGCCAGCAGCAGACAGTGAGCTGATCATAGCCATGTTTGATCAATTTAGCCTTCTCAAATCATCACGACTTGCCTAAAATAAAATCTATAGATATACTAAAACAGTTCAAGCATATAACAATGTTTAAATGTTAAACCTAGATAAATGTGCGCTGCATCCTAGTTTGTGCATTTTTTTCAATGGAAACAACTTTCTCCGTAATTTTTGCTCATAAAAGTAAGAGTAATACATCATTCGGAACTGTAAAGGGTCTACTTTTATTTGTGTGCACTCACAATATCAACAAAACTTTTTATAAAATATATAAAATAATTTTATAAAATAAAGAAAACAATGATGCGCCGTCTCGTCTTGAACTGGAGCACTTCACAAAAATGAACCGAAAGCCAGGGAATACATGACTCACAGACACGATAAATATATCTATAGCAAGCTTTAAATTACTACTTAACGAAATAAATCAAATCAAAAACAAAAACTCTTTCATTATAATCCGTGAAGATGCACTTCTCTCTAAAGGCGCGTCTAATTAGGACAGTTATTATTTTTAAATTCTTTGCCTATAATAATAATAATAATAATAATAATAAAGTACAGCGTTTTTTTACTCAAAAAAAAAAAAAAAAAAAAAACACAGAAAATCTGGTATCTTAACCTGCTGCGCTTAATCATAGCCAATACAGCATCGTCTTTTATAGATTTTGGCCAAATGTAGCTACTAAACAAAAGAAAAAATCTGCTAACGCTTTAACGACATTAAAGTATTTTTTCAAGATATTTAAAAATGTTTGCTGCATTGTTAAACGCTCTTATAAAATTGCGTTTTGAGAGGAAAAAAACAGGCTAAGTCGCATTTTATGATTACATTCAGAAATAATGTAGGCTAAAATGCCAGTAAAAGCAAAATGTTTACAAACATTATAAACACAGTTAAAGTTCCCTTCTCTCCACAACAAATCCTCTAAAGTTAAGGCGATTTAAAGCGTTTAGGCTATAAATGTAAAGCCAAAAACAAATTCATTTAAGGTGAAACTGATGCACACCTCTCTCATAAGGCACAAATCTAAATGTTTTCATATTCACAACATATCTGGATGATAAAATATTATTATTTATGAAATAGGCTTTGTGCTTCACTCACATCGATCATCATCCTTCACATATCAGTGGTCACGCTGAATGCAACAGATTGTACAACGAAGCATTGCTACTTATTATATGGTTCTTTAACTGTATTTTGATAATGAACAGGCTGCAATATCGCAAAAATATTTTGT
Source organism: Schizothorax lantsangensis (assembly GCA_027422415.1). Lineage (NCBI taxonomy): Eukaryota > Metazoa > Chordata > Actinopteri > Cypriniformes > Cyprinidae > Schizothorax > Schizothorax lantsangensis. Next base: position 91,471 of record JAPDDO010000184.1, read on the forward strand.
CTGTGTGCATGTCAAGCGCCTGCGCAATAGCCATACTGGTAACTTATACAGATAGAAGCAAGACATTCAAAACTGTCAAGCTTTTGCAAAGTAAAGAAAACTACTTTCTGCTGTCATTTTCCTTTCCTTGAACTTTGGATCGTGTCACAATAAACCGAAACTCAGCTCTTTTTTTTTTCTTTCGTTTTGTTAATCTGTCAATGATTTAAATTAAATATATTTCGTGCATATAACCTATACATATTCCTTTTTATGTAAGCCTATAGTTATATTCTGTTTTCTCTGTTCATAGAAGCACTGCAGGTGCTTGTGATCTGTTGAATCCATCTTACACTATCCTCGGATAAACTCTAACTAACGCCGGTGCATTGCCATTGCGACTTACCTATGACGAGTTCACAGCTGAGCGCGTGCGGGGGAATTTCACACGTTGGATGCATCAGTGCCACATTTGCAATATAGGCCTTAGCCTACTACTTGAATTCGTGATTGGTTGACAGCAAATTTCAAATATTAAATGGAACGATAAAATAACGTTATTAACCGTTAATGGCCATTTAAATTTTTTGATTCTGTTCGGAACTATAAAATTTGATTTCGTTTCTGGTTCTGGTTCTGTTCCTGTCAAAATTGCATTCTTCACTGTGTAAAAAAGCCCTGCATTCTTCACTGTGTAAAAAAATAAATAATAATAATTGTATGTATATATATATATATATATATATATAATATATATATATATATATATATATATATATATATATATATATATATTTCTTATTAGAGTTACAAAAGTGATTTAGTCAAGAATAGTATATTAGCAGCTTCTCCTTTAAGACCGAACATCCAGATCCAATATACTGTTACACATGCGTTTTCTTTCTCAGTTGTTTACTTTCACATATGACCTAAATGACTGTGAATTTTGGCATTTTAACCATTCAAGGCCAATAAAGCAACAAAAATGCTCACACGCGTTATAAGCATTGGATTTGTGTGTGCGGCCTGCATGCAACGCTAACAGCATAACAGACGGCACGCACATATAGCGGTGTTGTTTGCATTTCAATGCCATTAAAATTACCACAGTGCTTAAAAATGTGTGCAAACGATATATTTTCTTGACCATATAGCAGCTATGCACACAAGTCACAGCAAAGTGACTTGAACGCATAACTGCTATAAAGACTGTAGTCCAAAATCTCTACCGGTTGTCAGATTTCTACCATTTAATCATGTCTTCCAGTATATCCGATTCTGATATGCATTAATGTTCTAACTGCAATTCTGTAAAGTTTGGTGTTTACTGTTTATGGCTAAAAGATTGTAAACTATATTGAGAAAGGTCCAACATTCAGGTAACTTGGATGCAGAAACTTGAAAACCAGATATAATATAAATGTAAAGTAAAAAAACTGAAATAATTGTCTGATGTTGACACTCGAATATGAAAGTTTCTCAAACCTTCCTTTACTGACATTTGTTTTAAACTAAAAATGAAACTATAAGATGAGTACAAACTGTTTATCTAAATAGGATGAAGTGCTTGAATCTTTCTAACATGAATGTTCTTCAGCATCGTGAATGAAGAATAAACACCAACCTGTTTGTTGTTCAGTATCTTCAGTGTGTTTGATTCTGCAGGGCTCTGGATCTCTCATCTTCTCTCTGTCCTCTTTAATAAACTCAGTCTTTGATCAGATTTCAGCTCTTCCTGATGCTCTGATGCTCGTCTTCACTTCTGAACTGATGATAATCTTCCAGCATTTATTGCTGAACAACAGTGGGAGGAGCTTCACTGATGATGTGATTGCTGTGGGAGGAGCTTCATTGATGAATTGCAATGTTGGAGGAGCTGATCTGCCAAAATCCAAAATATATCACTGAGTTACTGAGTTCATTTTTATATTAATAGATAACAGAATAAATAATGTAGTGGTAATTCTTCCAGATAAAACTAATGGTAAGATAAACAGTTGAAAGCATAAAAATATAAATATATGTAGATATCTGTAAGCAACAAATCCCCTCCGTCTGTTTACACCAATGACATGAGCTTAAAGTGGCAATTTACAGGAGATCTGAAGACATCAGCATAATAAATGAGGTGAAAACAGGAACTATTGTCATGAAATTAAGAGTGTTTTCAGCAGCTGTTAATATTGATGAGCCTCAGACGATCAAAACTCATTCAACAAGACATTCAGGATCATCAGCTTGTGTTTGTGCTCATTCTTCATTTGCAAATCAGTCTGAATCAACAATATAATGGCTTTAATGGGAAGACTAGTTTTAAGTAAACAACTCACACACTTAAATATAACCACTTTGTTACACCCCCCCCCCCCAAAAAAAAAAATGAAATGGCATGAAATTATGATCTGTGGAGTTTTTAATGAGTAATCAGTTTGGTGAAATTTAAAGTGAATCTCTATGGGTCAGAGCTTTGATGACTGATGATCCCAAAAAAATAAAGTTCCCAATTAAAAAGAATAGTTGAACATAAGTTCACAAATAAAAAATACTGTTTAAATAGTTACTGCTTTGAGTTAATATTTTGGAATAATTGTAAAATGCTTAAAAATACTAACTTGATGAGATAAATGTTAGTATTAGTAATGTTTATTTAATCAAGAAAATATGACTGAGACATGAATTTACATTTCATGAGGACTTTGCCTTCTCATTTCAGAACACCACCGCACACAATATATGATAAAAGTTAATAAAACTACTCGATGGAATGAAAATACTGTTATTTCTCACAATATGACATGGTAAAAACATCCATAATACAAAAACACTAATGAAACTTAAGTAAATAACTATCCTACAACACCACAGCATGTCCACATGAACCTAAATATAGGCTTGCGTTCAAAACCACAAACTCAATGAGTAGGTACTTAATTTCAATAAGTACTTACTTAACGAGCGCTAAAAGAGTACTACTCTACAGCCTAATCTCGTTAAGTATGAATGTGATTTGGACATCATCTGCCATGCACTGTAAAAAACTATTTGTTGAGTCAAAAAAAAAAAACTTTGTTACCCTGCTGCCTAAACATTTTTTATCATCTTGACAATATATTTCTTGTTGAAACAACTTGGCATTAGAGTGGAATTAGTCAAGTTAATAAATATGCTCAAGTTGACTGGACTATTATTTCCTAGTTCAGTTAACCTACAGTAAATGTTGTCAACTAGGATTTTTATTTTACCTGAATTGATAAACACAAGCAAATTTCTTAACCCACAGCCTTAAACTTTTTAAATAAAGATGACAACACATTTTTTTCTTTTATATATTTAATGGAGACAACACTTTCATGGACATTTTAAATGAACAAGCAATTTGCTGCCAACACATCAACTGTCAATTGAAAAAAATGCAAAATACACACACACATTATATATATATATATGGCAAAAACAATAACATTTAGTAAAAAAAAAAAGACTACTACTGTATAATAAAATAATGAATGGAAAGCACATGAAGCACAAAGGTCTGATTTCTGACAAATGTGGCTGTTTAGCCTATTAATCATTAAGATCATAGCCTGTAATATTTCCTCTGTTACTTTTATATTATATTTACTGTTTCTCTCTCTCTATATATATAATTATTTGAAATGTAAAAAAAAAAAAGTTATGATAATGAATGAAGATTTGAATCAGTCAGCTCGCTTCAGGTGTTGTGTGTGTGTGTGTCAAACTTTCCTGAAGATGGTACTCCTCTGGTACTGCTCGGTGACTTCAACATCCACCTAGATAAACCCCAGGCTACTGACTTCAACACTCTTCTCACTTCATTTGACCTCAAACGAGTGTCTACTATGGCTACTCACAAATCAGGTAACCGACTAGACCTCATCTACACACGCTACTGCTCCACTGACAACACATTAGTAACTCCGCAGCACACCTCAGACCACTTCCTCATCACTTCTAACCTCACACTATCTCCTGACATAGCACACGCTCCTTTGCAGGTCACCTTTCGACGTAACCTACGCTTGCTCTCTCCCGCTCGCCTATCCTCAATGGTTTCATCCGCACTACCTTCACCCTCTCAGTTTTCAGCACTCGACACAAACAGTGCTACTGACACTCTTTGCTTCACTCTAACATCTTGCTTAGACAACTTTTGCCCCCTTTCATCCAGACCAGCACGCGCTACCCCCTCTGCCCCCTGGTTGTCCGATGTTCTCCGTGAACATCGTGCTAAACTAAAGGCTGCAGAGAGGAAATGGCACAAATCCAAAAACTCTACCGACCTTAGTGTGTATCAGTCACACCTCTCTTCCTTCTCTGCAAATGTCTCCACTGCTAAAATGACATACTACCACAACAAAATTAACAACTGTTCCGACTCTCGCGCACTCTTCAAAACGTTCTCTTCTCTTCTCTGTCCTCCTCCCCCTCCTCCTTCATCAACTCTTACAGCTGATGACTTTGCAACTTTCTTCACAAATAAAACAAAAACCATCAGTGACCAATTCCTCACACCACAAACTAATAATCACTTCATAACGACAAATACACAATCTCTCACCTCCTTTTCTCCTCTCTCGGAGACGGAGGTTTCCAAACTCATCCTTTCCAATCATCCCACTACTTGTCCGCTAGACCCTATCCCCACTCACCTCCTTCAAGCCATTTCTTCTTCGGTCATACCTGTGCTTACTCACATTATCAACACCTCGCTTCACACTGGTACATTTCCCACAGCATTTAAGCAGGCACAGGTAAGCCCACTGCTTAAAAAACCTGCTCTAAATCCAGCACTTTTAGAAAACTACAGACCGGTATCCCTTCTTCCATTCATTGCAAAGTCACTTGAGCGAGTTGTGTTCAACCAACTCTCTCTGTTTCTTGCACAGAACAACATTCTTGACAACAACCAATCTGGCTTCAGAAGTGGCCACTCAACTGAGACTGCCCTACTCTCGGTTACAGAGGCCCTGAGACTGGCAAGGGCAGCTTCCAAATCCTCTGTACTCATCTTGCTGGATCTGTCTGCTGCCTTTGACACAGTTAACCACCAGATCCTCATGTCCATCCTCAGAAAGATGGGCATCTCAGGAACCGCCCTCCTGTGGTTCGAGTCTTACCTCTCAGATAGGTCCTTCAGGGTGTCTTGGAGGGGTGAGGTTTCAAAGTCACAACTTCTTGCTACTGGAGTTCCTCAAGGCTCAGTGCTTGGACCACTTCTCTTCTCCATCTACATGTCGTCATTAGGATTGGTTATTCAGAAGCATGGCTTTTCCTACCACTGCTATGCTGATGACACTCAACTCTACTTCTCATTCCAACCAGATGATTCGACGGTAACTGATCGCATTGCAGCCTGTCTGAGTGACATTTCTAGCTGGATGATGGACCATCACCTTCAGCTCAATCTTGCTAAGACAGAACTGCTCGTGTTCTCCGCCAACCCATCACTTCACCACAACTTCTCTATACAGCTGGGTTCGTCAACCATAACTCCTTCCAGGACTGCCAGGAACCTTGGAGTTGTGATCGATGATCAGTTAAGCTTCACAGACCATATTGCTACAACGGCCCGGTCCTGCAGATTTGCCTTATACAACATTAGGAAGATTAGGCCCTTCCTGTCAGAGCAAGCTGCACAACTCCTTGTCCAAGCTCTTGTTCTCTCCAGACTGGACTATTGTAATGCTCTCTTGGCGGGCCTTCCCGCATGTACTATCAAGCCTCTGCAACTGATCCAGAATGCAGCAGCCAGAGTGGTCTTTAATGAGCCGAAAAAAGCTCACGTTACCCCTCTCTTCATCAGGTTACACTGGCTACCAATAGCCGCTTGCATCAAATTCAAGGTACTGATGTTTGCCTACAAGACCACAACTGGCACTGCACCAATATACCTAAACTCGCTAGTTCAAACTTATGCGCCCTCCAGAAGCTTGCGTTCTGCAAGTGAACGACGTCTTGTGGTGCCATCCCAAAGAGGTACCAAATCACTCTCACGGACCTTTTCCTGGACTGTGCCCAGCTGGTGGAATGACCTCCCGATCTCAATTCGAACAGCTGAGTCTTTAGCCATTTTCAAAAAACATCTAAAGACACATCTTTTTCGCCAGCACCTGACTAACTAATACTAACACTTACCTATTCTATTTAATAAAAAAAACAAAAACAATCCTAGCTACGTTTAATAAAAAAAACAAAAACAATCCTAGCTACGTCTGTACTAGACTAACTGAGACTTGTCATGGCACTTGTATACTGTTGCTCTCTCGATGTTCTGATTGCTTCTATTGTTCTCCTCATTTGTACGTCGCTTTGGATAAAAGCGTCTGCTAAATGATTAAATGTAAATGTAAATGTGTGTGTGTGTGTGTAGGTTCAGTGCCTCACATGCTCACGAGACTCATCTATGATACGGCACCTTCGTGCTAAGCATGGGGATGCAGATACTCTGCAGCCGAGAACCTCAGCTGAAACCTGCCCTTCTGGTTTTGTAATCATTCAATACAAACTATTCTTAAGTGTTGCACACATGAACATATTGTAGAAATGACCTTCATGATGATAAAAATGAAGGCATTTTTTTTTTTGAGTAAAGTTTTTTTTTTTTTTTTATTACATTCAAGTATGGTACAGTTTTTATTTAACTTTTAGGTACAACACATTTTAATTTTATAATTAATTTTTATTTACCTGTATGTAAGCACAGTGCGGTGTTCATATTCAAACTGTGTATTTACTATGTTAAAGTGGCTGAAAACAAAATATTTTTATTAGGAATAAAACTGCCTTGTTTTTGAAGTGTGCAGAGCTGTAGCTGAATAGTTAGGCCTGCTACGCTACTGTATTATAATGTTGGTCATTATGATGGTTAAAATATATATAAAAAATATTTTATAAAAAGTTTGAGAACCACTGGTCTAACACAGTACACAATCCCACAATGTGTTACTACCCCAGATCAGCAAGATTTCTTCTTCTGTTACCTGTCCTGGACCACGTCACTGCAGATTGATGATGCTCGGTTTGGTCACCTGTAACTCCAACAGTCATGTCCTTTGATGAACTCCTGCTCAGAACCTGTGTGCTTTAATAAAAACAAAGGGTCTTACAATCTTAAAGCTTACAGACTCCAATAAATATGTGCACATATAAAGTAAATAAATTTACTTACAACTTTGTCCAAGCTCTACAATGTGAAAGTCATTTCCATTATGTCTGCACAGCATTTTGATGGATACAACTGTAAAAGACTTGCTGTGGTCCATCCACAAGATTATTGAATTCAGCCATTCCAAAATATCATAAAGATGAAAAATACAGAAACACATTAAAACAATATATAAATAAATCTTTACAGAGAAAGTCAAATTTCATGAAAAGTATGTTTTGATTACCAAAGCCCAACTTTACAATCCAGACAAGGCTTTTATATTAAATAACACATTAAATTATAATAAAATAAAAGGAAATTTATTTGTGTCTATCCTTATTGCATGGCTATTTTTTCAAGATATAGCTAAGCTATTATTACTGTTATTCAATAACCAATAGTTTTGAACGTATGTTTAATGTAATACACTTATGAGCGGTATATTCACGCAGGATCACAACTTCTGGTGAGGCACTTGAAGGATTTCTTCAGAAAACTGAAAGAAGAGTTTGTACCTTCAGAAGTTCATCTGAACCAAGTTTATGTCATCAATATCAAATTAACTCGCACCAAAAGACTCTGCGGGAGCTGCTCATTAATTTCCCTAACGTGCAGAAAAGAGACAGTTCGAGTAGTAATACTGTTTTTCCCCCTATTTTTTTATCTATGTACATTCTGACAGATGTCTTTACGGATTATAAAATGCTGTCAAGGTTTAACAGAAGTTAATTTTCTTAAATTCCCGCTGTTTTAAATCCACACAGTTGTCGTTGAGCTCGTCTCGCGCTCTGTCTGAACGGTCTCTAATGCAGCACTGGGCTCTAATAACACACACCAAACTGTATTATTATCGTTCTCCATAAATAAATTCAGCTCAGTACCACATGGGAGAATATTTATATGGAAAATACTGTGGAACCGGTGTATTTTGAGGTTTCAGAGTGCCGCGAAATTAACACTGAAAAACAACAAGAAAATATAGCTGCAAGCAGCGATGGCGGGCCCAAGCCGTCAGTGCAACCGCCACCCCGGTGGCATCAAGAAAAAGGGGCACAGCGAGCACATGCATTTACAGTAACCCTCAGGGCAGTCTGTTTTTAATTGATACAGCAATTAAAGGGTTAATCCAAACCATCAAGACTGTGACTTTAATAAATTGTCACGGCAACACCGTTCGAGATATCCAAAATCCGTTTACAAATTTAAGTTCCTGAATGTTTTGGCATCATGTAGACAAAGTTTGGTGTGTATAGTATAATGCTCCTCTGAGGAGTATGCATTAATTCACACCCATATTTTTCCAAATATCCACATTCAAATCAAAATAGCCGACTTCCTGTTGGTTGTAGCTAATGACTGTAAATTAGAAGGTTGTCCAGCTTGATGAGACCAATATATGTACCAAGTTTGGTGACTGTAGCTAAAACTAAGCCCCCAAGTTTTCTGAAAAGGTGGCGCTATGCAGTGCCTCTTCCACACCCTCAATTCAATTCAATTCAATTCAATTCAATATGTGCTTTATTGGCATGACAATTGTTACAATGTATTGCCAAAGCATAGTGTTTACATTAAATATAGAACAAATATGTATTTAAAAAATAAAATAAATAATAATAATAATTAAAAATAAATAAATAAATATATAAACACTTGCATGTGTATATATAATTAAACAAAATAGAACAAATCAATTCTACGAATTCTAGAATTCTATGAACAATATAAAATTTAGTGTGGTGTGTGTGTGTGTTTGTGTGTGTGTGTGTGGGCGCATCACTGATTTGTTGCCTCGTCCCTCTTTTTGTGACAGGCGTCAATGTATCTTGCTGCTAGTAAGATACAATCTTGTTTTTCATCTAATAAATATTGAAGTTGTGTTTTCTTGTTTAACATTTTAAAGTCAGGGTAAAGTATTTCAAATTTAAGATAAAATTTCTTTCTAATTTCTTCATAGCAGCTGGTGAGGAAGTGTTGCTCTGTCTCCACTTCTCCATGGGTACAGTATGGGCAGATGCGGCTCTCTCTGGGCAGCCAGTGCTGTCGATATCTGCCCGTCTCTATAGTCAGAGTATGACCGCTCAGTCTGTACCTCGTCATCTGTCTTCTTAATTTACAGTCTTTCACTGTACTCAGATATTCTGCAGTTGTGTAATCTCTATTTAGGGTCAAATAACATTCAAGTTTACTTTGTTTTTCTGTTGTTTCATTCCAATAGGTTAGATCATTTTCTTTTAGTGCTTTTATAATTTGGGTGGGCAGAATTTTGTGGATCGGTGTTTCAGTGTCCTGATGCTGGATGTTGTTAGTCATGTTAGTTTGTGTTTGCAGCTTCAGGACCCTCTCTCTCTCTTTTCAGGTTCTCTCTCTCTCTCTCTCTCTCTCTCTGTCAGTGTCACCCTGACTCTGAACACACACACACACACACACACACACACACCCATCCCCCCACACAGACAGAAGGAGAGTGACATCAAAAGTCTGATAGTTTTAAAATTTTCTGCTATCCATAGTGTATTGTATATTCATGAAATGAATCACATTTCCTAAGAATGACTTGTTCTGTGTATGTAATTTTTTATGAAGTGTTTGGAAGCTGCACTTTAAAGATACAAGAAAATTACTGCTATCTTTTTTTACTGTTACTTTTATTAATCACCATTGCCACACTGTTCGAGATATTACCATTTTTAATAATTATTTTAATGATCTATAAGCATTTGTGAAATATTTTGCCTGCATTACAGCTTAGTCTTCATCTGTGAGCTGAACTGTTTTACTGTTACATTCATGAGATGATGTAAATTCAGATGAATATCATGTCAGAGGATGCCATAGTTCAGATATCAAATTAGTGTCAAATTATTATTTGCAGCACAAAAAATTATAAGACCATGTGTATGTATCTTTAGATTTTTTTTTAATGTTGTAATTAACAATTATTAACCTATTTATATAAAATTATGTTGTCAGTGCCCTACAAATTAACTGGTTCTTGGATTTTTATATATTTGTTGTCCCTAAGACTGACAGAAAAAGATAAGGCCTAAGAGATTTCTTAAGCTGTAATGCAAAAAAAAAAAAAAAAAAGAATAATTAAATAAATAAAATAAAATAAAACGTATAATTAAATAAATAAATACTGCTTGATTTTTTTCTAGTGATTAAAGAGATGTCTAAAAGTCTCTCTCTCTCTCTGTGTCTCTCTCTCTGTCTGTCTCTCTCACCCACCTCCTCACACTCACACTTAACACACAGACTCACCCATCCCCCCACATACACAGAGCCAGTGTGATCAAATGTCTTGATAGTTTATTAATTTTCTGTTATTCATAGACCTTTTGTAAAGTCATGAATCTAATCATACTTCTTCAGAATGACTTGCTCTATGTATGTAAAAAGTTTTGAAGTGTTTGGAAGCTGCACTTTAAAGATATAAGAAAATAACTGCTCTTTTTTACTGTAACTTTAACAAATCGCCATTAATACACCGTTCAAGATATCCTAAATCCGTTAGCAATTTAGCATCTACAGTATATTGGCATCATGTTGACAAAGTTTGGTGTGAACTACTTGTTTCTGCTTGGAGGAGAATGAATTTATTTACAGCTTGATATTCCCCGAAAATTAAATAAAAAAAAAAGATAGCCGGCTTTCTGTTGGTCGTAGCTAATGAGTGTAAATTAGAAAGTTGTCCGGCTTGATTAGAACAATTTATGTACCGAGTTTGGTGTCTGTAGCTAAAACTAACCCCCCCATTTTTGACAAAAGGTGGCGCTATAGAGCGCCTCTTCCACGCCCGTTTATGAGCTTTTTCCAGTGTCTAACTAACATTAATACTCATATGTGTGTTGAGTTTCATGACATTCTAAACATGTTATCTGCTTCAAAATCACCAGAAACAAATTTTCAAGTTTGAAACGTTGCCATGGCAACAGTATTTTACAGACAATGTATATGGATGTTATTAGACGCTTCCTGTCTCTCATTTTTCGCCATAAATTCATCGCCTCGCCACGGGCAAACCGTTCGAGATATCAAAAATATCCTGGCAATTTTGCGTCCCCAATGTCTTGAGATCATGTTCACCGAGTTTGGTGGCAATCGGGTGGTAATCTTCAGAGGAGTATATCAAATTCCAGAGCATGCATTTTTAAACAGCCCTGAATAGCCGACTTCCTGTTGGGCGGAGCCTATGACATGCAGCGTGAAATTTGTTCGGCTCAATGAGATCTATATGTGTACCGACTTTCATATGAATACGTGCAAGTATGTGTGAGCTATACATCAAGTTTTCAGACTGTGTTCTAGGGGGCGCCGTAGAGCCCCTGTGCCACGCCCGGGTCCCAGCCTCTGTGGCGTCCGGACGCCAACAGATTCCAACGTGTGTGCGAATTTTCAAGAGTTTTTGAGCATGTTAAGGCCCCCAAAAGTGCCCGGATGGTTGAATAAAAAAAAAAAAAAAAATATAGCTGCAAGCAGCGATGGCGGGCCCAAGCGTCAGTGCAACCGCCATCCTGGTGGCATCACGAAAAAGGGGCACAGCTGGCACATGCATTTACAGTAACCCTCTGGCAGTCTGTTTTTTAGGGATACAGCAACTAAAGGGTTAATCCAAACTGTCAATACTGTGAAAGACACATACACACACACACATATGCACACAACAATATATAAAACTTTGGTAACACTTTCAATAAGGTTTCAGATATTAACATTAACTATATTAATTCATATGAACAATATTTATATAGCTTTTATTAATTTTAGTCTCTCTCTATCCTCTCTCACACTCACTCACTCGCACACACACAAAGAACAACATAAAACTTTTGTACCACTTTTCAATAAGTTTTTAGTTTTTAACATTATGTAAGTTAACATGAACAATATTTTTATAGCACTTATGAATCTTGGTTAATGATATGTTCAAAATTGACTACTACATTATTAATTAAAATGTCTGGTTAATGTACATCAGTTACTGTACCATGAACTAACATAAAGATTTTTTACTTTATTTTTTAGAATTTGTTTTCTTAAGAAATATAGTAAAACAATGGTTGTTCATACTTAGTTGGTTAGTTTCTAATAAATTAATGTTAAAAAACGATATTATTTAACTATTCTAGTTAACATGAACAATAATTATATAAAATGTATTAATGTTAATTAATGTTAAGTAAAAAAAAATATTAATACATTATTAAAATATAAAGTTGTATCTTAACATTAGTTTATGTACTGTGAATTAACATAAAAATAATATTTTTAATGTTAGTATTAACTAACATTAAATAAGATTAATAAATTATTTTAAAATATATTGTTCCTTTTTAGTTCATGTTCGTCAATGCATTAACTAATGTTATATATATATATATATCAGTGGCGGCTGCTGGTCTTTCAAAGAGGGGAAGCTCAAGAAAATAAATCAGTATTTATTTATTTAATTATTCATTTTATTTTATGTAATTTTTTATTTTTTGCATTATAGCTTAAGAAATCTCCTAGGCCTTATCTTTTTCTGTCAGTCTTAGAGACAAAAAAAAAAAAAATCCAAGAACCAGTTAATTTGTAGGGCACTGACAACATAGTTTTATATAATTAGGTTAATAATTATGTTAATTACAACATAAGAAAAATCTAAAATTTAAAATTTAAAGTTGTATCTGATCATTAGTTTATATATGTGAATTAACATAAAATTAATATTTTTTAATGTTAGTATTAACTAACATTAAAAATATTAATAAATGATCTAAACATAGATTGTTCATTGTTAGTTCATGTTAGTTAATGCATTACATAATGTTAACCAAAGAGACCTTATTGTAAATTTTTGCCAACACTTTTTATGATCTATTACCATTTTTAATAATTATTTTAATGATCTATAAGCATTTGTGAAATAGTTTTGCCTGCATTTCATCATAGTCTTCATCTGTGAGCTGAACTGTTTTACTGTTACATCCATGAGATGATGTAAGTTCAGATGTCATTTCACAGGATGTCATAGGTCAGTATCAAATGAGTTTCAAATTATTATTTGCAGCACACAAATGTATAAGTCCACGTGTAAGATTTAAAAAAATATATTTTTTATGTTGTAATTAATATTATTATTAACCTAATTATATAAAATTATGTTGTCAGTGCCTTACAAATTAACTGGTTCTAGGATTTATTTTGTCCCTAAAACAGGCAGAATAGGATAAGGCCTTAGAGAATTCTTAAGCTGTAATGCAATAAATAAATTAAATAAATAAATAAATACTGATTGATCTTTATTTCTTGTGGTTAAAAAGATGTTTAAATGTCTCTGTCTGTCTCTCTCTCTCTCTCTCTCTCCCTCACCCACCCCCTCACCCAGCTCCTCACTTCCACACTCAACACACACACACACACACACACACAGAGAAACACCCATCCACCCCCACACACACCATAGTGCAAACACATCAGATGTCTGATAGATTTTTTTATTTTCTGTTATTCATAGACCTTTTGTAAAGTCATGAAACTAACCATACTTCTTCAGAATGACTTGCTCTATGTATGTAAAAAGTTTTGAAGTGTTTGGAAGCTGCACTTTAAAGATATAAAATGACTGCTCTCTTTTTTACTGTAACTTTAATAAATCGCCATTAATACACCGTTCAAGGTATCCTAAATCCGTTAGCAATTTAGCATCTTCAGTATCTTGGCATCATGTTGACAAAGTTTGGTGTGAACTACTTGTTTCTGCTTGGAGGAGTATGAATTTATTTACAGCCTGATATTTCAAAATACCCACATTAAAATAAATGTAGCCGACTTCCTGTTGGTCGTAGCTAATGAGTGTAAATTAGAAAGTTGTAAGACCACGTGTATGTATCTTTAGATTTTGTTTATGTTGTAATTAACATGATTATCAGAATCAGAATGAGCTTTATTGGCCAGGTATGTTTACACATACGAGGAATTTGTTATAGTGACAAAGCTCCACAGTGCAACAGAATGACAGCAACGGGACAGGACACAGACAACAAAAGAACAATATACAAATATACAAATAGGCAATGTACAAAATAGCAAAAACACTATGCAATACAGACAATCATGTGTGTCCAGGTCTGACGTGCAAATTTGAAATGGAAAAAAAAATAAATTAAAAATATTATATGTGTGGTGAATAAATTATTAACTTAATTATATAAAACTATGTTGTCAGTGCACTACAAATTAACTGGTTTCTTGGATTTTTATATTTTTTTGTCCCTAAGACTGACAGAAAAAGATAAGGCCTAGGAGATTTCTTAAGCTATAATGCAAAAAATAAAAAATAATAAAATAAAATGAATAATTAAATAAATAAATAAATAAAATAAAATAAAACAAAACGTATAATTAAATAAATAAATACTGATTGATTTTTTTCTAGTGATTAAAGAGATGTTTAAAAGTCTCTCTCTCTCTGTGTCTCTCTCTCTGTGTCTCTCTCCCTGTCTGTCTCTCTCACCCACCTCCTCACACTCACACTTAACACACAGACTCACCCACCCCCCCACATACACAGAGCCAGTGTGATCAAATGTCTTGATAGTTTATTAATTTTCTGTTATTCATAGACCTTTTGTAAAGTCATGAAACTAATCATACTTCTTCAGAATGACTTGTTCTATGTATGTAAAAAGTTTTGAAGTGTTTGGAAGCTGCACTTTAAAGATAAGAAAATAACTGCTCTCTTTTTTACTGTAACTTTAACAAATCGCCATTAATACACCGTTCAAGATATCCTAAATCCGTTAGCAATTTAGCATCTACAGTATATTGGCATCATGTTGACAAAGTTTGGTGTGAACTACTTGTTTCTGCTTGGAGGAGTATGAATTTATTTACAGCTTGTTTCCCCCCGAAAATGACATTTTAAAAAAAGATAGCCGGCTTTCTGTTGGTCGTAGCTAATGAGTGTAAATTAGAAAGTTGTCCGGCTTGATTAGAACAATTTATGTACCGAGTTTGGTGTCTGTAGCTAAAACTAACCCCCCCATTTTTGACAAAAGGTGGCGCTATAGAGCGCCTCTTCCACGCCCGTTTATGAGCTTTTTCCAGTGTCTAACTACCATTAATACTCATATGTGTGTTGAGTTTCATGACATTCTAAACATGTTATCTGCTTCAAAATCACCAGAAACAAATTTTCAAGTTTGAAACGTTGCCATGGCAACAGTATTTTAGATATCAATATTCCCTTCACAGTTTTACATCGGCCGTGTTTTGACATTATTCTGATGAAGTTTGAAGCAAATCGATTAAAAATAAGATGCTGAATTCAAAGCATTTTGAAAATGACACACTTCCTGCTGCCAGTTGGTGGCGCTATAACTTTGACTCATAATAGTCACATCTATGCGCTCGGCATCATACAACGAACAAAACCCTGAAGTTTGATCAAAATCAGACAATGTATGTGGATATTATTAGACGCTTCCTTCACTCATTTTTCGCCATAAATTCATCGCCTCGCCACGGGCAAACCGTTCGAGATATCAAAAATATCCTGGCAATTTTGCGTCCCCAATGTCTTGAGATCATGTTCACCGAGTTTGGTGGCAATCGGGTGGTAATCTTCAGAGGAGTATATCAAATTCCAGAGCATGCTTTTTTAAACAGCCCTGAATAGCCAACTTCCTGTTGGGCGGAGCCTATGACATGCAGCGTGAAATTTGTTCGGCTCAATGAGATCTATATGTGTACCGAGTTTCATATGAATACGTGCAAGTATGTGTGAGCTATACATCAAGTTTTCAAACTGTGTTCTAGGGGCGCCGTAGAGCCCCTGTGCCACGCCCGGGTCCCAGCCTCTGTGGCGTCCGGACGCCAACAGGTTCCAACGTGTGTGCAAATTTTCAAGAGTTTTTGAGCATGTTAAGGCCCCCAAAAGTGCCCGGATGGTTGAAAAAAAAAAAAAAAATAATAATAATAAATATAGCTGCAAGCAGCGATGGCGGGCCCAAGCCGTCAGTGCAACCGCCATCCTGGTGGCATCACGAAAAAGGGGCACAGCTGGCACATGCATTTACAGTAACCCTCTGGCAGTCTGTTTTTTAGGGATACAGCAACTAAAGGGTTAATCCAAACTGTCAATACTGTGAAAGACACATACACACACACACATATGCACACAACAATATATAAAACTTTGGTAACACTTTCAATAAGGTTTCAGATATTAACATTAACTATATTAATTCATATGAACAATATTTATATAGCTTTTATTAATTTTAGTCTCTCTCTATCCTCTCTCACACTCACTCACTCGCACACACACAAAGAACAACATAAAACTTTTGTACCACTTTTCAATAAGTTTTTAGTTTTTAACATTATGTAAGTTAACATGAACAATATTTTTATAGCACTTATGAATCTTGGTTAATGATATGTTCAAAATTGACTACTACATTATTAATTAAAATGTCTGGTTAATGTACATCAGTTACCGTACCATGAACTAACATAAAGATTTTTTTACTTTATTTTTTAGAATTTGTTTTCTTAAGAAATATAGTAAAACAATGGTTGTTCATACTTAGTTGGTTAGTTTCGAATAAATTAATGTTAAAAACGATATTATTTAACTATTCTAGTTAACATGAACAATAATTATATAAAATGTATTAATGTTAATTAATGTTAAGTAAAAAAAAATATTAATACATTATTAAAATATAAAGTTGTATCTTAACATTAGTTTATGTACTGTGAATTAACATAAAAATAATATTTTTAATGTTAATATTAACTAACATTAAATAAGATTAATAAATTATTTTAAAATATATTGTTCCTTTTTAGTTCATGTTCGTCAATGCATTAACTAATGTTATATATATATATATATCAGTGGCGGCTGCTGGTCTTTCAAAGAGGGGAAGCTCAAGAAAATAAATCAGTATTTATTTATTTAATTATTCATTTTATTTTATGTAATTTTTTTTTTTTTTTTTTTTGCATTATAGCTTAAGAAATCTCCTAGGCCTTATCTTTTTCTGTCAGTCTTAGAGACAAAAAAAAAAAAAAATCCAAGAACCAGTTAATTTGTAGGGCACTGACAACATAGTTTTATATAATTAGGTTAATAATTATGTTAATTACAACATAAGAAAAATCTAAAATTTAAAATTTAAAGTTGTATCTGATCATTAGTTTATATATGTGAATTAACATAAAATTAATATTTTTTAATGTTAGTATTAACTAACATTAAAAATATTAATAAATGATCTAAACATAGATTGTTCATTGTTAGTTCATGTTAGTTAATGCATTACATAATGTTAACCAAAGAGACCTTATTGTAAATTTTTGCCAACACTTTTTATGATCTATTACCATTTTTAATAATTATTTTAATGATCTATAAGCATTTGTGAAATAGTTTTGCCTGCATTACAGCTTAGTCTTCATCTGTGAGCTGAACTGTTTTACTGTTACATCCATGAGATTATGTAAGCTCAGATGTCATTTCACAGGATGTCATAGGTCAGTATCAAATGAGTTTCAAATTATTATTTGCAGCACAAAAATGTATAAGTCCACGTGTAAGATTTGAAAAAAAATATTTTTTATGTTGTAATTAATATTATTAACCTAATTATATAAAATTATGTTGTCAGTGCCTTACAAATTAACTGGTTCTAGGATTTATTTTGTCCCTAAAACGGGCAGAATAGGATAAGGCCTTAGAGAATTCTTAAGCTGTAATGCAATAAATAAATTAAATAAATAAATAAATACTGATTGATCTTTATTTCTTGTGGTTAAAAAGATGTTTAAATGTCTCTGTCTGTCTCTCTCTCTCTCTCTCTCTCCCTCACCCACCCCCTCACCCAGCTCCTCACTTCCACACTCAACACACACACACACACACACACACACACACAGAGAAACACCCATCCACCCCCACACACACCATAGTGCAAACACATCAGATGTCTGATAGATTTTTGTATTTTCTGTTATTCATAGACCTTTTGTAAAGTCATGAAACTAATCATACTTCTTCAGAATGACTTGTTCTATGTATGTAAAAAGTTTTGAAGTGTTTGGAAGCTGCACTTTAAAGATATAAAATGACTGCTCTCTTTTTTACTGTAACTTTAATAAATCGCCATTAATACACCGTTCAAGGTATCCTAAATCCGTTAGCAATTTAGCATCTTCAGTATCTTGGCATCATGTTGACAAAGTTTGGTGTGAACTACTTGTTTCTGCTTGGAGGAGTATGAATTTATTTACAGCCTGATATTTCAAAATACCCACATTAAAATAAATGTAGCCGACTTCCTGTTGGTCGTAGCTAATGAGTGTAAATTAGAAAGTTGTAAGACCACGTGTATGTATCTTTAGATTTTGTTTATGTTGTAATTAACATGATTATCAGAATCAGAATGAGCTTTATTGGCCAGGTATGTTTACACATACGAGGAATTTGTTATAGTGACAAAGCTCCACAGTGCAACAGAATGACAGCAACGGGACAGGACACAGACAACAAAAGAACAATATACAAATAGGCAATGTACAAAATAGCAAAAACACTATGCAATACAGACAATCATGTGTGTCCAGGTCTGACGTGCAAATTTGAAATGGAAAAAAAAATAAATTAAAAATATTATATGTGTGGTGAATAAATTATTAACTTAATTATATAAAACTATGTTGTCAGTGCACTACAAATTAACTGGTTCTTGGATTTTTATATTTTTTTGTCCCTAAGACTGACAGAAAAAGATAAGGCCTAGGAGATTTCTTAAGCTATAATGCAAAAAATAAAAAATAATAAAATAAAATGAATAATTAAATAAATAAATAAATAAATAAAATAAAATAAAACGTATAATTAAATAAATAAATACTGATTGATTTTTTTCTAGTGATTAAAGAGATGTTTAAAAGTCTCTCTCTCTCTGTGTCTCTCTCTCTGTCTGTCTCTCTCACCCACCTCCTCACACTCACACTTAACACACATACTCACCCATCCCCCCACATACACAGAGCCAGTGTGATCAAATGTCTTGATAGTTTATTAATTTTCTGTTATTCATAGACCTTTTGTAAAGTCATGAAACTAATCATACTTCTTCAGAATGACTTGTTCTATGTATGTAAAAAGTTTTGAAGTGTTTGGAAGCTGCACTTTAAAGATATAAGAAAATAACTGCTCTTTTTTACTGTAACTTTAACAAATCGCCATTAATTCACCGTTCAAGATATCCTAAATCCGTTAGCAATTTAGCATCTTCAGTATATTGGCATCATGTTGACAAAGTTTGGTGTGAACTACTTGTTTCTGCTTGGAGGAGTATGAATTTATTTACAGCTCGTTTCCCCTCCGAAAATGACATTAAAAAAAAGACAGCCGGCTTCCTGTTGGTCGTAGCTAATGAGTGTAAATTAGAAAGTTGTAAGACCACGTGTATGTATCTTTAGATTTTGTTTATGTTGTAATTAACATGATTATCAGAATCAGAATGAGCTTTATTGGCCAGGTATGTTTACACATACGAGGAATTTGTTATAGTCACAAAGCTCCACAGTGCAACAGAATGACAGCAACGGGACAGGACACAGACAACAAAAGAACAATATACAAATATTCAAATAGGCAATGTACAAAATAGCAAAAACACTATGCAATACAGACAATCATGTGTGTCCAGGTCTGACGTGCAAATTTGAAATGGAAAAAAAATTAAATAAAAAATATTATATGTGTGGTGAATAAATTATTAACTTAATTATATAAAATTATGTTGTCAGTGCCCTACAAATTAACTGGTTCTTGGATTTTTATATTTTTTTGTCCCTAAGACTTGACAGAAAAAGATAAGGCCTAGGAGATTTCTTAAGCTATAATGCAAAAAAAAAAAAAAAAAAAAAAAAAAAAAAAGAATAATTAAATAAATAAATAAATAAAATAAAATAAAACGTATAATTAAATAAATAAATACTGATTGATTTTTTTCTAGTGATTAAAGAGATGTTTAAAAGTCTCTCTCTCTCTCTCTCTCTGTCTCTCTGTGTCTCTCTCTCTGTCTGTCTCTCTCACCCACCTCCTCACACTCACACTTAACACACAGACTCACCCATCCCCCCCACATACACAGAGCCAGTGTGATCAAATGTCTTGATAGTTTATTAATTTTCTGTTATTCATAGACCTTTTGTAAAGTCATGAAACTAATCATACTTCTTCAGAATGACTTGTTCTATGTATGTAAAAAGTTTTGAAGTGTTTGGAAGCTGCACTTTAAAGATAAGAAAAGAACTGCTCTCTTTTTTACTGTAACTTTAACAAATCGCCATTAATACACCGTTCACGATATCCTAAATCCGTTAGCAATTTAGCATCTACAGTATATTGGCATCATGTTGACAAAGTTTGGTGTGAACTACTTGTTTCTGCTTGGAGGAGTATGAATTTATTTACAGCTTGATATTCCCCGAAAATTAAATTAAAAAAAAAGATAGCCGGCTTCCTGTTGGTCGTAGCTAATGAGTGTAAATTAGAAAGTTGTCCGGCTTGATTAGAACAATTTATGTACCGAGTTTGGTGTCTGTAGCTAAAACTAACCCCCACATTTTTGACAAAAGGTGGCGCTATAGAGTGCCTCTTCCACGCCCGTTTATGAGCTTTTTCCAGTGTCTAACTATCATTAATACTCATATGTGTGTTGAGTTTCATGACATTCTAAACATGTTATCTGCTTCAAAATCACCAGAAACAAATTTTCAAGTTTGAAACGTTGCCATGGCAACAGTATTATAGATATCAATATTCCCTTCACAGTTTTACATCGGCCGTGTTTTGACATTATTCTGATGAAGTTTGAAGCAAATCGATTAAAAATAAGATGCTGAATTCAAAGCATTTTGAAAATGACACACTTCCTGCTGCCAGTTGGTGGCGCTATAACTTTGACTCCTAAAAGTCACATCTATGCGCTCGGCATCAAATAACGAACAAAACCCTGAAGTTTGATCAAAATCAGACAATGTATGTGGATGTTATTAGACGCTTCCTGTCTCTCATTTTTTGCCATAAATTCATCGCCTCGCCACGGGCAAACCGTTCGAGATATCAAAAATATCCTGGCAATTTTGCGTCCCCAATGTCTTGAGATCATGTTCACCGAGTTTGGTGGCAATCGGGTGGTAATCTTCAGAGGAGTATATCAAATTCCAGAGCATGCGCTTTTTAAACAGCCCAAAATAGCCGACTTCCTGTTGGGCGGAGCCTATGACATGCAGTGTGAAAGTTGTTCGGCTCAATGAGATCTATATGTGTACCGAGTTTCATATGAATACGTGCAAGTATGTGTGAGCTATACATCAAGTTTTCAGACTGTGCTCCAGGGGGCGCCGTAGAGCCCCTGTGCCACGCCAGGGTCCCAGCCTCTGCGGCGTCCTGTTGGCCGCGGATTCCAACGTGTGTGCAAATTTTCAAGAGTTTTTGAGCACGTTAAGGCCCCTAAAAACCCCCGGAAGGTTGAAAGAAAAAAATAAATAAAATAAAATAAAATAATCCTTAGAAGAACAAGAGGGCCCTGCGCCTTACTGGCTTGGGCCCTAATAATCCTTTGGAAATCAATAGGGCCCTGCGCCTTACTGGCTTGGGCCCTAATAATAATAATCCTTCGGAAATCAATAGGGCCCTGCGCCTTACTGGCTTGGGCCCTAAATATGACTCTTTAAACCATACTTGTACTCTCCTTAGACAACATACTTTTTTTTTCTTACACATATTAAGCCAATAAATACAAATATTTACTTACCAAATTTGTATTTTTAGAAAATTTCCAAACTTTGTGGAGAAGCTCCCCAGCAGGCACAAAACAGGCACACAATGTCATAAGACGTTGGTATTTGGTTAAATTTTGGTTGCGACGTCGGGTGACCAAAATCCAATGTAAATCCAACGTCTAATGTCAATGTTAAATTGATGTCCAATACCGACGTCAGCTGACGTTGAGATTTAGTTGTTTTTAGGTTGTGTAACCAAAATCCAACGTTAAGCCAACGTCAAATTGACGTCAAATATTGACGTCAACCCGATTTTCATTTTCAACCAAAATCCAACGTCTGTCTGACATCATGTCCAACGTCAACCTGATGTTACATAGACGTCTGGTGCCTGCTGGGTCATCAATGTGGCTAACGACCGTCTTCTCTTCTGACTGCAACGGCCTTCACGAGATCTCGCGATAAGTGATGTTGTGAACGTGATGTTGATATTGAATTGATTCAACACATTTTTTTAAGTTGAGAGGACAAATACTCCGTTCAGTCAACTTACAGCTAGTTGAGACAGTGAAAACTTACAATTTTAAGTTGAATGAACAAATTCAGTAACTGAAAGTTTGAAACAACTAAACTGCTAAATATTTTTTTTACAGTGTACTTCAGCAGAAAAGAGTCATGATGCTGAAAATTCAGCTTTGTCATTGCAGAAAGAAATTGCACTTTAAAATATTAAAATAGAAAACAGTCATTTTAAACCGAGGATTTTTATTCTACAGTATTTTGTATCAAATAAATGCAGCAGTGGTGAGATTTCTGCTTGTTTGGCAGTCAAATGACTGATAAAGTGGTTTTAAACAACAGTTTAAGGCTGATTTAAAGCAAATAATAGTGAAGCTGCATTATTGAATAAAAAAATAATAATATACAAATACAGCTCGTAGAGAGGTACACAATTTATGTTTGATTTGGAGAAATCACATTGTGAAATTAGGTTGAAAAATTGCTTAGATTCAAAAATATCTGTTGTACAGTAAAAAGAAAAAGTAATATTGTGAAATTTTAAATGTATTTTATTTCTGTAGTCAAAGCTGAATTTTCAGCATCATTACTCCAGTCTTCAGTGTCACAAAATAATTTAGAAATCATTATAATATGCTGATTTTCTGCTCAAGAAACATTTCTGATTATTATCAATGTTGAATGATGTATGATATCGGTGAGCTAATGTTCAGTGACAAATATTTTTGAAACAGCAGACTGATCTGTTTTCAGCAAGGTACTTTCTCCAGTGCTTACATTTCTCTTCTAAAGCAATCACTTTCATATCTAAATATACAGGTTCAGACAATTAAAGTTTGTGAACAAACTTTGAAGTTGGTTTGAGAAAGTCTGACCTAGTAGAAGTAAAATGTCTGCAAAATATAGAGAAAAAATAGCTATGTCCTCTCTTTTTCTCTTTCTCCCTTGTCTTAAAAGTGTTTGATTGTCATGCAAAAAAGCAAAGAAAGTAACCAATAAAATATGAAGATGGCAGTAAAAAAATATAATGTTTTTAAATGTTAAAAGCTTACAGGTTGAAGGTGTTCAGTTAAAGAGTCTGAAGTCTGAATAAACAGTAGTTTGTTTGTACAGCTCGAAGCTGAATATTTTAAGGTCATGCAGTCTATCATAGATAGCTACAGGTTGATAGGTAGATAGGTTGGATAGAAGTTTGAAGGTTTTCAGTTTGAAATGATTGCAGCCTTGGTGATCATACGAGTCTTAAAAAGCATTACAAATTAAGGTTTGTGTTTTCGAATTCATCTGTGTGTGATAGTGACGTATAAATACAGACAGCCTTATTGGGGGGGGGGGGGGTCACTGTTTTCAGTAAACTCATGAATGGCATTTTTTCAACCCATTACATATGCTTTTAAGTTTTCTTGTTAATTCTGTTTAAATATGACATTGATTGTTTTGTAATCCTGCTGTGGGTGTGGGTGACTAGTTGAGCATGTCTTCTGTTTTGCATATTTGTTTGTGTACATGTTTTGTATGATTGTTTTGTTTACGTTGTAATATTTTGTTTTTGTGTTTTTAGGACCCCTTGAAAATTAGATGTCACATCTGAAGGAGCTATCCTTTCAATAAATTCAATATATTCATTAAAACATCAATTTGAATAAGGAATAAAGGTGTATCTTTGTCGTAGTATCCTGTCAGTGGTTAAAGTTGCCAGTCATTGCATGCTTCGCATGTGGTGCACTTTGTGTTACATTTTGATTTACCTTTTTTATAATTTGAAAGATAATAAAGCTATTGTTTGGTAAGTGAGATCTCTGATTGTAGTTCCTAACCCAAGAGTTGATCATGCTTAAGTCTGTTGACACCAATAAAATGATCTTAATGTGGCAATTTACTGATCTGAAGACATCAGCATAATAAATGAGGTGAAAACAGGATCTATTGACATGAAATAAAGAGTCTTTTCAGCTGCTCTGATAATAGTGATGAGCCATAGACTATCAATACCAATTAAACAAGCCATTCAGGATCATCAGCCAATCATTTCACTTTAATCTGAGTGTTTGCTGTTAGAAACAGATTGTTTGAGACAGAATATGTGCTGAAAGCCTGTTCTGACTGCCTGTTTTAGCATTTTTGCTCCCCTACTGGTAATTTTGTATTCTACCGCTCGAGTTTATTATTGTAAATTATTATATATTATATTTATTTATTCAGTTTCCGCATTCATAAGAATAGTGTGTGCAGCACATGGTAGCACATGTTTAGTTTGTCGTGTCATTACATCATATTAACAGCACTTAACGAGTCACTGCCGGTAAGTAAAGTTTGATTACTGTTGATCTGTACATGTAGATATAATCGCTGTCATTATAAGCGATTGTGAAATACATAGTTCTGTTTATATTATAACATCTTTGAACAACTTAAGATGTTATTAAGCACTTATCTCTCAGTACATTTGTATTGTGTAAACATTTTGCATGATTATCTCATGTTGAATATAATTGGACTCAACATTTTTCATGTAACAGTTTATTTATACAATCGTTTTGATTTATTTATAGTTTTACACATTTTACTCAGTAAACCATCTGCACAGAACAAATAACACAGAACCCTATCGATGAAAACCTGTCAGAAGTGACTCTGTAAAATGTTGCTTTAAACTGAATTTTAGCCAGGGCATAAAAACTTTTGAACAGAATGAAGATGAGTAAATTTTTCTTGTTTTGCCTAAATATCAGATTTTTTCATTTAGTACTGGCCTTAAGAAGCTACAGAAGATACTTACATGTTTTCCAGAAGACAAATTAAGTTAAATTTACCTTGATCTTCAAATTCAAAAAGCTTTCACGCCCTGGCTCTTAATATTATATCATTATCATGTTTGGTTCAAATATGATACGAAATACATAATTTAGTTATGACAGAAACTAAAATGGTCGCCATGGCAACCACGAGGTGTTTTTGCGATGGCTCCATTTCTGAAAATGTTTAGGGCCGCAAACTATACAAGTGTATCAAGTTTCATGCTTTTATCAAAAAATTAACATTATTTTCACATATCACCTGGACTATAATGCATGGTTTTTCCTTCTGGAGCATCAGTGAGCGTTTGAACCTTCTGTAATAGTTGCATAGGAGTCCCTCAGTTGTCCTCAGTGTGGAAAGATGGATCTCAAAATAATAGTCATTGTTGGAAAGGGTTCAAATACACAAAAATGCTGGAAAACCAAAGAATTTGTGGGAGCTGAAGGATTTTTCTGAAGAACAGCAGTAGTTTAACTGTTCAGGACAAACAAGGGACTCATGAGCAACTATCACTAAACAAAAAACACAGCTGTGGATCGTTCAGATAACAACACAGTATTAAGAAACAAGTGTATGTAAAGTTTTGAACGGGGTCATTTTTATAAATTAAACTATTATTTTCTCTTGTGGACTATATAAACATCTATTGTGAAATATATTATTCAGGTCAGTACTAAATAAACAATGACATGCATTTTGTATGATCCCTCTTATTTTGGAAAATATTTAACATTTTGCAGATTCTGAAAGGTGTATGTAAAGTTTTGACTTCGTATCCTGACTCAAATAATCTGTTTCTAAGAGCAAACCCTCAGAATAAAGTGAGATGATCTGCTGATGATCCTGAATGCCTTGTTGAATGAGTGTTGATCGTCTGAGACTCATCAATATTAACAGCTGCTGAAAACACTCTTTATTTCATGTCAATAGTTCCTGTTCTCACCTCTTTTATTATGCTGATGTCTTCAGATCTCCTGTAAATTGCCACTTCAAGCTCATTTCATTGGTGTAAACAGACTGAAGGTATTTGTTGCTCAATATGTACATTTATTTCTGTCTTTATGCTTCCCAATGCTTTCCTCACAGTTCTTTATTACTTTTCTAGATATCTGTCATTATTTTAATGAAGAAACAATAATGTTAGAATTAGAAATAAAAAATTGTGAATTAGCATCAGTTGCTTTATGATACACAGATATAAATGCTTACATTTGTTAATTTGTTTGAGTCAAAGACAAAAATGGGTTTATATAGCAAAAAGAAAAAAATACTTTTCAGGCATATTTAGAAGAATAATAATTTGATGACATGTTCAAACACTGTGTTTAAGGATCATAGTGCAGCCCAAAAATACTCATTAATTGTCCATTTAAATCTCCATACTTTGATACTATCCTTCAAAACACTAGCTTTTACACATTTGTCAGCAAGAACTTTGTAATCATTTAAAATAGCCTAATAAAATTAAGTATGATCTCTTATTTTTTTTTATATACAGTATTTTATTAAGTACAGGTCAGAATAACTATAACTAACTAATATAACTAATAGTGACTAAAGAATAACTATACACAAATTAGCACTTAATGGGTTTTCTATGAATATATATCACTTTGGTCAATTTCATTTGTTGCAGACACTAAAATTTGTCATCTGGTCTTTGACCCTATAAAAACAAACTAAGTAAGTGATATATTTTTGATTTTGGCAGATCAGCTCCTCCCACACTGGAATGCATCATCAGCGAAGCTCCTCCCACACTGGAACTCATCATCAGTGAAGCTCCTCCCACACTGGAATGCGTCATCAGTGAAGCTCCTCCCACACTGGAACTCATCATCAGTGAAGCTCCTCCCACTGCAGTTCAGCAATAAATGCTGGAATATTTCCATCAGTTCAGAAGTGAAGACGAGGATCAGAGCATCAGGAAGAGCTGAAATCTGATCAAAGACTGAGTTTATTAAAGAGGACAGAGAGAAGATGAGAGATCCAGAGCCCTGCAGAATCAAACACACTGAAGATACTGAACAACAAACAGGTTGGTGTTTATTCTTCATTCACGATGCTGAAGAACATTCATGTTAGAAAGATTCAAGCACTTCATCACATTTAGATAAAGAGTTAAATTATGAAATGGATAGAGTTTTCAACAGATATTCAGTATGTTGGATACAACATTGTGTTTTTTTTAAGCAATAAGCAATAAACAGCAAATTGTATGAAGTAAATGGGCTTTCCAGACTGTCTGACAGGGTTGAAGGAATAACTTAAAGGCATAGTTCACCCAAAAATAAAATTCTGTCATCATTTACTCACCCTCAGGTTGCTCCAAACCTGTATAAATTTCTTTATTCTGCTGAACTCAAAGGAAGATATCTGGAAGAATGTCAGGAACCAAACAGATATCGCCCCCCATTGACAACCATAGTATTTCTTTTTAGGGCCCAAGCCACTAAGGCGCAGGGCCCTATTGTTTTTCTAAGGATTATTATTATTTTTATTTTTTTCCCGATTATCAGGGAGTAAGGGTGTGGCTATGGTTATTTATTAAAGTAACAGTAAAAAAAGATAGCAGTAATTTTCTTGTATCTTTAAAGTGCAGTTTCCAAACACTTCATAAAAAAATTACATACAGAGAACAAGTCATCCTGAGGAAATATGATTCATTTCACGAATATACAATACACTATGGATAGCAGAAAATTAAAAAACTATCAGACATCTAATGTCACTGCTTCTGTGTGTGTGTGTGTGTGTGTGTGTGTGTGTGTGTGCGGGGGGGGGGGGGCTGTGAGTGTTGAGTGTGGGTTGAGGGGGTGGGTGAGAGATAGATAGAGAGAGTCTGTTTAAACTTTTGATGGTTTAAATGTGGTTTAAAAGTAACAGTAAAACAGTTCAGCTCACAGATGAAGACTAAGCTGTAATGCAGGCAAAAATATATCACGAAGGCTTAGATCAATAAAATAGTTAAAAATGCTTATAAATCATTAAAGGTTTTGATAACACTTTATAATAAGGTCTCATTTG
Organism: Schizothorax lantsangensis; assembly: GCA_027422415.1. NCBI lineage: Eukaryota > Metazoa > Chordata > Actinopteri > Cypriniformes > Cyprinidae > Schizothorax > Schizothorax lantsangensis. The sequence goes on from JAPDDO010000184.1 coordinate 119,756, forward strand.
TTAACATTAGTAAATACATTAACTTGCATAAACTAACAATAAAAAATATATTTTTATAGCATTTATCAGTTAATCAAAATGTTCATGTTAATTCACAGTACATTAACTAATGTTACCATATAAAACTTAAAATTGTAATAATGTTTTAGATTTAAACTTAATGGCCCGGTTTCACAGACAGGGCTTAGACCAGCGTTTCTCAAACTGTGGGGCGCGCCCCACTGGTGGGGAATAGAGACAAAACGGGAGGAAATTTTCCTTTTTATGCCTTATATGGTAAAGTGAGATCAAATCTTCCGGAATCTGGAGCAAGACCACGCACTAGACTAGAGAGTGACTGCGCAGTGTGTGTATGTGTGTGTGTGTGTTCAACACGTCATCTCAGTTTCATTTTTGTATTCATGGTTACAAATGAAATGTTTAGCCTTTTGAGCGGTATCCGGTTTGGTCCCATATATGGGATTTTTATTTCTGTGCTCCTGAGAGTACGGTCCCAGATATGGGATTTAGAATGTTCAGTGACGTGACATAACTGCCAGATTCAAATTGTGCTCTCGCGCGTTGGTTGGCGCTGAGCCAGAGAGGGACGCGCTCAGCGCTGTCATATATCACAACTATGCATTGTTTTCAACCTAATAATGTTTATTTTAGGTTTCAGCCATTTAAATACACATAAGCACTAGTAAAACAATACATTTGGAGTTTGTAAAATACACACTGCTGTCTGTGGAAGCAGCAATAACAATCTATTCAAATATAATTTGACGACGTGTGTTATTCACATCAGACAAACATAGTGGAAGTAACTATAAAGTTTACTCTATTCTTCTTGGAGTTCACCGGCCACTTTCTTGCATGTATTTCGGGAGAAACTGATGACAGACAGGACTCTCTGAACTGAGTCGCAAAGAAACATGGTGGCGCCCATCTCACGTTATAGATCAAGATTATTTATAAAGGTGTTTAAACGACCAAACACACTCACTTACACATTTTTGAGAATCGGAATATCAGATAGTTGATGACATTGTAAGCAAGTTTGTGAATATTTTGAAATAAAAAAGGAAAAAGGAAATTAAGCCGATCTGTCATACAGTATTATTGTGGCTGCGGTGTGTCACGTGACTAATATGACGCGTCGCCATGGAAACATTAAGCGGGAATGTTATAAATAACAGTCGCCTTGAAAAAAACAATAACAAAACATGGATAAATTTGTGACACGGATCTCAAAAGTTGTCGAGCCAGCGCCAGCAGAGAGACCTAATCAACCAAAAAGCCAACCGAAAAGAAAATATGATGATGGGTATCTTGCTCTTGGATTCACGGCAGCGGTGGTGGGGGCAGAGGAGAGACCGATGTGTGTTCTGTGTCTTAAACCGCTAGCAGCAGATAGTATGAGACCCAACAAATTAAGACGACACCTAGAGACCACACACCCCAGTCACGTCAATAAGCCACTTGATTTCTTTCAAAGAAAACTTGCAGAATACCGTCAACAGGAGACTCGCATGGTAAAAGCTGCATCAGTAAACAGTAGAGCACAGATGGCGTCATATAGAGTGGCATACAGAATTGCACAATCCAAAAAACCACACACAATCGCAGAGCAGCTCATTCTCCCCGCTGCGCTAGACATGGTGTCAATTATGCTTGACGAGACAAGCGCAGCAAAATTAAAAGCTATTCCCCTGTCAAACGACACAGTGGCAAGACGTATATGCAACATTTCAAGTGATCTTGAGGAACAACTCATAGAAAAATTAAAAGACAGTCGTTTTGCATTACAAGTGGACGAAGCTACTGACAGCAATAAAGACTGCTTGTTCATCACGTACGTCTGCTTTGTGAATGGCGAGTCACTGTTCGAGGATTTGCTGTTTTGCAAATACATAAAAAATAGAGCCACAGCTGATGAGCTGTTTAAGATCATGGACAGTTACCTCAAAGAACACGGCCTTAAATGGGAAAAGCTTGAGGTATGGGGCAGGCGCCTCGATCAGCAAAACACAGATGTCTTTGAGAACCTGAGTGAAGTTGCTGAAAACACTGATTCTGGAGCCACCACAGTTATCCCTTGTATTAAGCAGCACATCTCTTCCCTCAAAGAATTGTTTCAAAAATACTTCCCGAACAACAGTGCTCAGTATGCATGGGTTATGGATCCATTCAATGCAGCAGGTTGGTATTTTGACATTTTATTGAACATTATACTCATATTATACATGCATTTTATTTATGTTATGCTACTTACTAACTGGAATAGATTGTTGTCAAACAGATTTCTTTGTTTATTATGCAATGACAAATAAAGTAAGCCTATTTATTTATATTCTGTCTGCAGCACCTGCTGATTTTGGGTCTGCTGAGGAGGACCAGTTTATTGAAATGACATCTGACTCCACCCTGAGGCTCAGGTTTAAAGCTCAGAATCTTAGTGAATTCTGGTTTGGAGTGGAGAGGGAGTATCCACTCATCGGGCAGAGAGCTGTGTGCATTCTTCTTCCCTTTGCCACATCATATCTCTGTGAGATGGGCTTTTCAGCTGTTGCTTCACTGAGAACAAAGTACAGATCTCAGCTGAACATTGAGCATGACTTGAGAGTGGCAGTATCAAGCCTGCAACCCCGCTTTGAGAAATTGTGCAATGCAAAACAGGCCCATTGCAGCCACTAATGCAGGGATAACCTGCCGAATGAATTTCTCTTCTTTTCTTTTTACAGATTGCAAAGTGGCACTTTTATATCTTTTCTATTTTTGAAATTAGTAAAAATTTTGACACAGCTGCACTTTTATTTTCTCTATTTTTTTTTAATTTCATGCAAGTTATTATGACACAGCTGCACTTTTATTTTCTTTATTTTTGAACTTTCTGTTATTTTATGTATATAGTTTGTATTTTAGATACAACTTGTTACTCAGATACTACTTGTTAGTTCAATAAATTGGAACATGTTAAGCTTGTTGCGCATTTCAGTAGCATTGTGTTGGGGCGATGGGGGCAGGTGGGGCTTTAAAATTCCCCCTTGTCTAAAGTGGGGAATGACCAAAAAAGTTTGAGAACCACTGGCTTAGACTAAACTAGGATTAGGCCATAGTTCAATTAGGATATTTCATATTATTTTTCCTACTATGGAAGTAAATGGAGGCGAGATCTGTTTGGTCCCTTTAACTTATCATTAGATGATTGATAGTACTCACTACAACAAAATTTAATCTGTGCCTAAAATGTTTTGAAAACAATAAATTAAATGTCAATCTACCTCATTCATGCAATTAATTCATAAAAACACACCAGAATGATTATAATGTTTTACAGCAGCTGTCTTGTTTCTGCTATTACATCAGTAATCACTTTCATATTTCACTCTTTGAATATTGGTTTATTTAAAGTGATTTGTTTTTCATTTCAGAGCTGATGGAAGAGAGCGAGGAAAGTGAAGAACTGAGTGAAGTGGAGGAGAAACATCATGACAAACCTGGAGAAAAACCTTTGAGTCACTCAAAAAGTAAAAAGACATTTTTAAAGAAAAGAAAAGCCAAGAAATCTATCACCTGAACTCAGTGTGGAAAGAGTTTCCCATGCAAATCAATTATTGAGCGTCACATGAGAGTTCATACTGGAGAGAAACCATTCACGTGTGATCAGTGCGGAAATCAATTCAAAGAAAAACGAAACCTTAAAATTCACATGAAAATCCACACTGGAGAAAAACCATTTACATGTGATCAGTGCGGCAAGAGTTTCACATGCAAACTACTGTAAGTCTTGAGTTTCACATGAGAGTTCACACCGGAGAAAAGCCATTCACATGTGATCAGTATAGAAATAGCTTTACGCAACCAGCACATCTTAAAGTACACATGAGGATCCACACTGGAGAGAAGTCGTTCAAGTGTGATCAGTGCAGCAAATCATTTCATTGCTTTTGATTTTATTTCTCATTGATGCACCGAGAAGAGATCCAGGCAGACAAAGTCTTTCCGTAAAAGTGTAGTTTATTAAAAATCAATTATCTTAAGTATAAGTGATACTGATTACAGATGATTAAATGTTAAAATATGAAAATTAAAGAAAGAGATTAAAAAAATGTATACAATATCCAAGCTGAGCAGATTATGCTAAAACTAAGAAAGTCTAACAATCCGAGTAATCTGATCTGAGTATAGTAATATTCAAGAGCCGAGAGATGAAGATCTTCAGAGCATGCAAAGAGAAGGAACGATTAAAGATGGCAGTTGAAGGGGCATTATGTAGGCTAGAGACCTATGTCTTGAACCAACACTGGTTCAACATAGGTCATAGAATATTCTTGTCTGATCAGCAAAATGTTAAAAATATTTACGTACTATTTTCTTTTCCCTCCCCTTTATTTAGATAATGTCAGAGGAGGTTGCTGTGGTTTTTACACCCTTTGAGCAGAAACAGCAAGCTCTGCAAAGCTTCAAATATCACTAGGCTTAATATCATATCAACTTAGAAGGGAGCAACATCCGTGCATATATAAAAAACATTATGCATAAAGAATGAGTTTCCAACATCCTGTCCAACATAAATGGAACATAACAGGGTGTACCTTTATATGTCAAATGAAGGAAGTATACTACATCAATGGAATATGAGTACAACTGGAATTATGAATATAAATGCATAATACTTGAGTAACTGAGTATACGAGTAATACATTAATATGAATGTAATGTAATAAAACCATAAAATAATATGTCATAATGAATATACTGTATGAATGAATATGAAAAATAAGAAAACATAACCACATTGTAAATGGGCCTACACCACTAAGTAATTAGTTACTGTAATTTAATTACTTTTCCCTTGAAAAAGTAAAGTAAGGGATTACTCTTATTTTTTCTGTAATTTAATTACAGTTACTTCTTATGTAATTGACCTTAATAATGTGTATATACTGTAGAACATTTATATACAATACATTAGTGGATTTAACATCAAAATCGAATAGTGGTAACACTTTAGTGTACAATTCTCACTATTAACTAGTTGGTTATTAGCATGAATATTACTGGGATATTGGCTGTTTATTATTACTTAAAAAGCACATATTAATGTCTTATTCTGCAAGACCTTATTCTAAATCCTTAATCATACCAAATTCTTAAACTTAATTGTCAACAACTATTTTATTAAGTATTATTCAGCAGTAATTAGGAGTATATTGAGGCAAAATTATAGGTAGTTCATAGTAAATAGTTAATAGTGAAAATTGAGCAATAGTGAGAATTGACTCTGATCTAAAGTGTGACCAGAATAATTTATGTAATTAACTATTATTTATTTGAAAGAATTAAAAGAACTGTTTCATTTCTATCCTCGTATCATTCATTAACTTTGAAATACGATTTAAAAAGTAATTAGTAAAAAGCAATTAAATACTTTTTGAAGAGAGTAATTTGTACAGTAATCTAATTACACTGTTGAAGATGTAATTAGTAACTAGTAATTAATTACTTTTTTTGTAACTTACCCAACACTGGTAAAGATTCACTTTAACTAAAGCATGTGATTATCTTCAGAGATGCTATGTTTTCTCATGGTTCTGCTGGTGGCAGTGGGATTTCAGTTGGAGGGTTCGGCTCGTTGCTAATTAGTAAATCACGGCAGAACAACACTGGTTCATCACCAAGACCCAGTCTGTACTGCCACAGATATAAACACTTGTGTGGCTTCAGCTCAAGTGATATCAGTTCTTCTACATCGGTGGCGTCATTCCAGATTTCCTTCTTAGTGTACACCTGGGCACCCCCATATTCTGCAGAAAAGGAGAACTGCCATTTCGCAATTAACCCTGTGAGATCTCCAGATTGGATCGAGACTGATGGAGTAATCTTCCAGTTGTGTGTTATCTGTGTCATCTTCTCCTTGTTGTAACCGACCTTCTTAATAATTTTTTGCTGCCATGTCATTGGTGTGTCACTTTTGTTAGTTATAGTTTTAATACTCTCCCACCTGCCAAAGGCTGGACCTCTAGTTATTGACAGACCACCAGGCAGGAAGTTAACAACATCAGGGTGAACAGAATAGTCCACAAGACCATCATCTTTTTCAAGGTCGGCGCCTCTGCAGTATTCGACTCCCCACTCTGAGACTGGCTTCAGGAAGCAGCAGCATTCTGACATTCCCCAGTAATAGAGACCGTTGCTGGATTTAGGGTTCAAATTAATTTTTACATCAGTGGAGATTGTACCCAGGCCAGATGTTATTCTACAAATTCCCCTATGTTTGAAAATGACAACAAATAACTTATTAATGCCTAAGAAGTGGTCTCCATGTTGGAAGTCGGGATCAAGGTCTTGAACAACAGCGTTAGCATCTGTTGACAGATCAGTGACTCTGCGGTACGATTTAGCCTTAATGATGTAAAAGTAGCCTTCCGTATCAGCAAGATAATGGTCTCCATTTTGGCAGGAGGGTGCAGACTGAAAATAGTGAGGTCTGAACAATTGTTTAAATCACTTGTTTGCATATAACAGCCAAGATCAGCGAATTATATATGTGTAGTTTTTCCCTGCACAGATGTCAACACCTTTAGTTTTGCTTCTGGGGATAATGTCTTTCATCATGCCTTAACCTGCAACACAGACGAACACAGACATATTATGCATCATTATATCACTAATTCTAAAGACTGATATGTGATAAAGTACAATATAAACTTTAGTTCTGATTTTACACTATTCTGAAAACCCCAATTTCAAAATTCCTTGATTTGATACTTTTTAAGACTATAAAAACCATTTGACATCTTAGAAAAATTAGAAAATATTATGTAGATTGGTTAATAAATTAATAACAATTGATTAACCATATAAACTGATCAAGGAGTGAGCAATATTTTTGAAAATCAACATGCATCCGGCGAACTTGTGGGCAAATATGACGATAAACAGATTCAGAAATGACTTTTGATCCACTTTCCTGTAGAGTTTCGCTCCAACCCTAATCAAACACACCTAAACTAACCATTTAAAGTCTTCAGGATTACTACAGAGTTGCAGGTAGCCCTGATAGCAAGAGAGCAGATGGAAATCACTGAATCAATGTTAAAAATGGTTGATTTGTCAATGTTAATTGCATTGAATTGAATTTTATGCAGTGTCTTAGTCCAATGAGAATGCCGGCTTTCCTAACCCTTTTCCATCTGTGTTTCCTTGGCTGGGCAGTAACCTTTGGTTTACTCGCTGGCTCATATTTTTGAGAAACTTTTACTTGGACAAATATTTATGTATGATTGTACTTACTAAAGATATGTGGATCACGGCAGTGGATTTGATGAGCAGCTCTTCGACTATTTGTCTGGAAGAGAGAAAGAGAGAGACTTGTCTATTGTCTTAAATACAACTCCAGAGGTGTAGAAATGAACAAACACAACCACAAACCTCAAGACAGAGCTTTCAAGCCAGATAGCAAGAGAGCAGATGAAAACCATTGAATCAATGTTAAAAATTGTTGATTTGTCAATGTTAATGGCATTGAATCATTTTTGCACCCGCAATTAATGTTGAAATTTCAACAAACCACCATCATGATTAGTGTTTACTTTCGTTGAGCTCTAGATCCCTGATTTTGATGAAGTTATTTCTCTTCTCTCTTTCATTGCTTGCAAGTGTTTCAACAAGAACACTTGTGTATTTGTAAAAGAAAGTTTTGCTTTTAACATCTGTTGATTAGTTTGCAGTTTAAAACAATAATCAAGCAATTATGAAAATACAAAGCTGTGTTAATATTGAGGTTGATCTCATGAATGGTGGGAATTTGAAGGTTTATAAATGTAAAAGTAATGTGACAAAATAAAGTTTTGCTGACACTTAGACATCAACACTCATACAAACCTCAACGATGGTGACAATCATCAAACTGATTCAGATAAACAGATCAAATGCAATGCATGCTGGGAGTCATGAATGAGTTTTGTACTATGTTGATACCCAGCATGCATTGCAGCATGAAGCTTTCTTTTGTTGAGTGTCATACGCTGATTCTTGATGTTTAATTGATTTGGCAATGTAACAGTGTTTGAATATGGTTTGTTAATTCCTAATAGTATGACAATCATAACATTGCTTTATTTTCACAATCTTGTATAACATATTCACACATTAATAACACAACACACTCAAGAGACAGTATTTAAATAACCTCATAATGACGACGTCAACATCAGATGGATAAAGAAAGGCTAAAGAAAACTTATATTAAAACACAAGAGTCAAGAGCCCTACAGCAAACACTAATCACAATAATGGTCGTTTGTTGAAATTTCAACATTAATTGCAGGTACAAACATGATATTGATTCAATGCCATAGACACTGACAAATCAACAATTTTTTAACAATGAACACGATGCTTGCTATCAGGGTATATCAATAGACTGTATAAAACATGGACATTATAAGGAGTGAAATTATTTCCAAAACATCAGGACTCACACAAAACAGATGCCATGCAACTAGGGATGGGCGATATGGGCTTAAAAGTATATCATGATATTTCTGGTATTTATTGCGATAACGATATCAATGACGATAATTCAGGGAATCCTGTTTCTTTAGAGAAAAGTATTATGTTTCCTATTTTTACCCAAAATAGGGTGTTGTGAGCATTACTGAGTACACACATAATGTATTGACTGTTTAATTCATACTGGAAGTCGGAGGGCGCCTTGCGCAGAAACTCCACATATGCATCGCAGAAGTAATACCTACTGATGAAGCTCCAGGAAATCCCTAATATGGACAAATGTATCAAGTTATTGCTGAATTAAAGAGATAGAGAATTTTTTTAACTTGAAGTCAATAAACATACGATTGCACAAAATACATGGTTTATCTGTGTTCTTCAAGCAATCTTGTTTTTTTTTTTTATAACTATATTTATAATGCAATGCTAATCGACATAGCCTTTATCACTGTATATAATACTATCATTCTGTAATATGAAACCACGTCTGGTCACAAAAAGAAGTTCAAACACTCAACTATGTTAAGTTAATTTGGAGAAAAAGCATGTCAATAAATGATATCTTTGTTGGACAACAGGTTTGTAAACAGGCTCATACACATGCAAAACTGTATCACACACATGCTACTGTAGTAAATTTATTCAGAACAATTTTTTTTTGTGCACAGTACAAGCCCTAACCAAACCTGTTCCAGACTGTAGAAGAAGCTCCTCAAAGGTTATTATAGTTTTTAATTTGTTTTATTTTAATATCGTTTTCAAATTTGCTATGAAATTCAGTTTAGTTTTATTAGTTTCATTAATATTTTTGTTAGTTTTAGTTTAGTTTTTATTTTGTGAACACATTTTTATTTAGTTTTTATATAGTTCAGTTTTAGTTTCAGTTTTAATTAAAGTTTAGCAGAATCAACAGATCACTTCCAGAGTGAAGGCCAAAGAAAGACTTGGCATAATTTAACCTTAGTGAGGCAAACGTTTAGCGACAAAATTAAAGCATGCTGAGATTGATAGATGGTAAAAGTATACAAATATACACCAAAGGAAGCAAGCATTTTTACTAAATAAATCTACACAAGTAATGTCATATCTAATGGTGTGTTGAGATATTTAATATGAAAATAAACGTAGCCTAATTTGGTTATATGTCTTTTTTCTTATTTAACCATAATCATGATATTGTAACTGTTGTGTCTTGCGCACTTTTCCGTGAACATCAGCGCATAACTGGGACTAATGAAATTCAATAATAACGGCAATCAGTGCCAATCCTAGACTTCTGGGGGCCCTACGCAAAACATTTGTCCATGTTTCACTCCGTCTCGAATCGCGCTTACGGAAAGCAAACAATATCTCTTCCGCGGCTCGGTACGCTTTCAACTCTTTTTAGTAAGAGCAAGAGACTGCATGACATTCACGTTACATGATTTGGCAGATTTTTACTTAGAGAGCGTGACAGTGCACCGCATTAAAAGAAATGATCACTCGTGTTTTCATAACCGCTGGCCAAATTCAAAAATGACACTAAAAATAAAACATCTTTGAGAGCAAGGGGGCCCCCTGGTGTTTCGGGGGCCCTATGCAGCTTGCATATTCTGCGTATAGGGAGGATCGGCTCTGACGGCAATCGTAGGCCTATTTAAAGGCTCATATTTGAATATGTTATTTTCTTTATGAAGAATTATAAGCGTGTGTATGATGTGATTTAGCCTATGCATATTTATTTGTTCGAAAGTTTGGCAGTGATCAATACAAGTTTTGTATTGTTTACAGAAAGTGCGTTCTCATCTTTTTTTTCTGTTAATTATCATGTTGCGTGTCTGTTTTTCTTCAAAGCACCAACTTGCCTAATGTTGGTTTGATTGCTTGTGTTACATGAGAAAATAAATAAGTTTGCCTACCTGATGTTATAGATTAATGCGGGTCCGGTTCGGGTCGCGACTCTCAGTCTTTATGTCAAACGGTTCTGGTCTGGTACAGAAATAAATTAGTGCTGCTGTCGGATAACGGGTCATGTGTTCTTTAAAGTCCCGCTGGTGCACGTTTACCAAACAGGACCCGTGCAGGACTCTGCTTTAAAGCGCTTTGCCTCTCTCCGTCAGAGATGCGCCATCTACAGGTATCTAAGGGCTGAGAACAGTTCGTTTTTCAATAACTGTTGTTAGTTTCGTTTCGTTTTAGTTTTTTCAAATATTTTAACATTTTTATTTTATTTCAGTTTACGAAATTGTTTTATCATCAATCGTTTTCATCTTAGTTTTAGTTTACGAAAATAACCTTGCTCCTCATTTAGAGATAAACTCCTCCTCAATTTCACGTCCACCTTCAACAACTATATGTCAACAACTAGACTTTATCGTTATTATCGCGGGAAGACAAATTTTTATCGTGGAGAGAATTTTTACCAGTATATCACAAACGATAAGATATTGCCCATCCCTACATGCAACAAAACCATAAAACTAATCTGGAGAAGAGATCTCCAAAGAGAGCAAACAACACCACCCCATGTACGACCCTCTTCTCCCCTCTCCCTCTCACTCTTTTCCCCCAAAAGGTTTCACTCAAAGTTCAGTAAGAATATGTACATCCCCCATATAATGTATCTTGTGAATCTGCTGTTTTCCCCTTCATGTTTGGTATCATTTTAAAGGTCTCTGTGTGATTGGTAAAATGGTCTCAATTTCACAGTAGTCACTTATATTATGAGAAAGATTGAAAACTTTTGAAGAATTCTGTTTTGCTGAGGAGGCGGTGTGTCCCCCTCAGGGTCTGTGAGAATGTTTTCCTTTCTCTGGCCAGGTGCGACCCTGGGTCATGAGAACCTAAAAAACCAAATGACTTTTTATGTTTTTACAACTGATTTGAAGATTTCTTTGTTTCTGGTCTGAGTATATAAGTCAAGTGGCATTATTGTCATTGGGGATTCTGTAGCCAGAAAATTCCCACACAGCATATGTGAATCTCTGGAACCTTGCGCTGGAACTCACATACCATGTCATGATGTCTCACGAGTTCAGTATTTGCGCTAAACCTGCGCATATTTGACTTGCATGAACTTTCCCAAGAAAATAATGAGTGAACATAACTTACAAAAAGTAAACCGCCAAATTGGCTAGTGATTTGACAGCGTTACCCGCCACAGCTGATTTTTACCCGCATTTGGCGGGTGTTAATTTCAAACCCTGGATATAATATACAGAAAATATATGCTCTACCACATGGAATTTACAAAACACTGAATAATATTACAAATATTAAACCAATCTATCAAAAATATTCACACACACACATAAATAAATAAACATCTTAACAACAATATATTTCTTTAACCAGCATGGATGGCCAATATAATTAAAGAAATGAAATAGATATCACAGAGAAGAGCGACAACCCTCCTTACCCTTTCCATGAGGAGGCAGAACTGTCTGTGACTAAGCATTCTTCCTCTTCCTCCTCCTTCTTAGGTTTAGGGCGGGTGGCACCAATGTTAAGGTTTTATCACCACCTACTGTGTTGGAGTGTGGACCAGAGTTCTCCCATTTCATAAAAAACAAAACAAAAACATAAATCTAAATTTAATCAGCTCTGTTCTCTTGAGATAATGAAATACACTCTTTAAAGCCTGCTACAGACTGCATGATTTTAGCAGTTCTATAAGATCACTGCAGATCACTCTGTACGATATGGATCTAATAAACATGGGTACAGCATGTATGTTGACTCATACGCTATGACACAAGTTACTATAGAAGAATAAAACATCATCAGCATGGACTAGTGGCAAAACTAGCATGATGCTAACACTTTAGCAGTTGAAGTTTTTATGCGTGCTGAAAAAAGAGGAAGTGGCGAAAGAGGAAGGAATAAGAGCTTAAGGTAAGCAGTTTTAAGTTTTAGTGCCATGTTGCATTGATTTTATGGCGCATTTTTATTGGCTGGTTAAATGTGGATCATAGCAGTAAATGCACTGTGCGATGATCAGGCTGAATTTCTTACACTGTCAGAAAACTATCGTAGGCTATCTTTGACTGCAAGACTGTGACAACGGCCGTCTTTGAACCTCTCTCACTATACGTTTTTCTCTCACTATTATTTGTATTTTATTTACAACACCGTATAATCAAAACATACATAATGAAGGTCAAAGACACATTATTGTGCACACTGATCTAACCACAGAGATGTGAACAGACTTTGAGTCATTCCTGCAACAGATTCTGTTCAACAAGTGACACAAGTAAATCATGCCTGATATTTACGTGTGTTATTTGAGTGTTTCTGCTACTTTCCATGGATTCAAGAAGAAAAAAAACATAATCAGTGGTCAAGGAGCTTGTTTTACCATATAATATCAGTGTAGTTGGACATCTGATGTTGATACAGCACTCTCAGAGGAAAACAGTTTGAAGAAAGTCATCAGGATTCATCATCTGTGGTGCAGGTATCTGATTCAATAAAATACAAACCAAAAAAAAAAAACATTTGTGAGCATGTTAATATCAGGAGTATCTTTTAATATATATATATGTTTTATAGACTCACGCATGCTTTGTACTATCGTAAACAAAAAAATACATTTTATATCTGAGAAACTAATTAATATGTTTAGAAAAAACAAACTATGATTTTGTAGTCATATAGCCTAGTATGTATGGCTTTGTACTACAAAAGATGTACTTTGTACTATAAAAAAGGATATTTTATATCTGAGAAACTAATTATTATAGTTTAGCACGCTATTCAATCCATTTGTGAACATTAAACATTTTTCTAAACATTGTAGCATTCATCATGTTGTCGTTTGGGAAAAAAATAAACACGTTCAAGTTTAAGTCACAATAACACGTTAACTAATGCAAAAAAAGAAACATTACTTACTCATCAGATCGCTCTTCTCTTCTGGATGAACTCTTGCTCTTATTTTGAGGCAAATCCAGAAACGAACATTAATGTTAGTGCGAGGAACGATCAGGCTTTGTTATTAGGCGTTTCCCTGAGCGCGCGGCTATTTACATATGAACGCGAGGGGGCGGGATCGCATTAGAAATAATGAGTTAGACGGGACAGACTGAGCATCGTGTTGGTTTCATACGGATTACTTCATCACAGAATGTTTGTTTTCGATAAGACTTACTTCATTTCAAAGTAGACACTTCCAGCTTTCTATAGATATAACTCCCATGTCCGTGTGTTGAGTTTTCGCTGAGTTACAGTTCATTTTAGCGACGTATTTTGAAGAGCAGCTCGCGGAGATGGAGAAGACAGAGAGCGCATCCTGTTTGTTTTCTTTTTTTTTTCCAAAACCACAAAGTTTTGTTGTATTTGTGAGTGTACACAAAAAAAATAGACACTTCAAAGTTTCAATTGATGTATAACACTTATCTGTACGACCAAAATCGACGGAGTATTTTTAATGTATTTTGCACTGGTCTTAAAAAAAACGAGTTGGTATCGCCGGCGATACAGCCGTCCCCTTAGGGTTAAAACAAGCCTTAATAACCACTTGAAGATTCATTCGGGAGAGAACTGTTTAGTATGTCAACAGTGTGGAAGAAGTTTCACTGAAAAACGAAGTCTTAAAAACCACATGAGACTTCACACCGGCGAGAAGCCCTACACTTGCACTCAGTGCGGAAAGAGATTCACATATAAAACCGCTCTTGACTCCCACATGATAAGTCACACTGGAAAGAGCTCTTTCACCTGCAAACTGTGCGGGAAGGCCTTCGCAAACAAAGTTGGCCTCATGTATCACATAAACGTTCACACCGGAGAGAAGCCGTTCACCTGTAATCAGTGTGGGAAGAGTTTCAATGGTAAAGGTACCCTTCAGAGACACATGAGGATTCACTCGAAAGAGAACTCTTTTATATGTCACAAGTGCGGAATGACTTTCCAGAAAATGATTTGCCTTAGGAGGCATAGGAAAATTCACTCCCGAGTGAAACCTCTCAAATGCGACCTGTGCGGAAGGATTTTCCAATTGATTAAAACCTTTAAGAAACACATGAGGCGTCACACCGGAGAGGAGGCTTTCCAGTGCCATCAGTGTGAGAGGAGCTTCACATACCGGCGATGCCTGAAACGCCATTTGAGAACGCATACTGAAAAGAAATTGCAGTGCTCTGAGTGTGGCAAGAGCTTCAGAAAAGGAAGCAATTTCAAAAACCATCTGCGCTTTCACTCTGGGCAAAGGCCATTTAAATGTGATCAGTGTAATAAAAGCTTTATTTTGCCATCACACGTACAGATACATATGAAAACTCATGCTTCTGTGAAACCGTATTTGTGTTCAGTGTGTGGAAAGAGTTTCAAATGGCCTAGCAATCTCAAATGGCACAAGAACATACGGATTTGTGTGAAATTAAGGCTACGTACACAACACAGGTGAATGTGGCCCAGATTTGATTTTTTCTGGTCAAATGTAGGACGTTTTTTGGCCAGGCTGTTGAAGTGGCCTTTAAATGTGGCCCATATCAAATGGTCAGTGATTTGGTGATGTTCTTTTGTTTTATTTGCATTCTTCATGCCATTTATATTTTGTCTTGAGGCTTTTTATTTTCTTTTGTCATGTACATATGAACACTTGTGGCCATGCTTGGCCATCTCCTTTGCTATAATTTTAAACACTAAGCAACTCTAATTTGTATTGAGACAACACTTCATTCCATATATTGATAAATCCGAATAAAAAAAATCTGTCTTGCTGTGAAATGCTGCAATTAATGAACAATTCTAAATAGGAGGACATTAACTGAATGCAATTATGAACACTGCACTGCATTATATAATTAATGTTTATGGAGAGAATGCTCTCAAAATGCAATTTTTTTCAGAAATGGGACTGAATATGGCTACAGGTGACATCTGTAAATTTTCATCTGTCCATTGTCTGCTCTGTCTCCCCACAAGCTATAAGTGATTAAAAAAAAAAGTCTTGGTACTTTTTTTTTTTTTTTTTTTTTTTTTAGGGTTAGAGCTAAACTATGCAGGACAGCGGCTCTCTAGGACTGAACTTTCCTACCCCTGCCCCAGAGCATCTCCACACAGCAAGTCTTGTGGGGTGTACCTTAAGGTGACCAGACATGCCACTTTCCGGGGACAAGGTCCTAAAATAACCAGGTGTTGGTTGTTTGCACTGAGCCGATCGCTGTATGACATAAAACTCCCACGAGAGCTATAGAGAGCAGAGCAGACGGCTCCTTATGCTTTCGAATTGTTCTCGCGGTACTTTGATGATCGATCGTCTCAGCGCAAGCAAACAACCAATACCTGGTTATTTTAGGCAATTTAGAAATCCTGTGTTGAACGTGTCCCCGGGAAGTGGCATGTCTAATCACCTTAGTGTACCTTGTATGCAATGGTTAAAGTGGTGCAACGAAGGACAACCGCCGAACCGTTATCAGCGTTGCGGCATCCAAGACTCGCTGATCCACATGAGGAGCAAAGGCTAGTCCAGGCATCCTCAAATCTGGCCCACTCTTGCAGAGTTTAGCTCTAACCCTAATCAAACACACCTGAGCATGCTAATCAGAGTCTTCAAGATCATTAGAACATCACAGGTAGGTGAGTTTGATCAGGGTTGGAGCTAAGCTCTGCAGCAGATTGGCCCTCCAGGGAAAGATTTGAGGAACCCTGGGCTGGTCCGATCACACAGAAGAGCTAATGGGGCTCAAACTTCTGAGAAACACCACGTGAATACCAGAACTGGACCATGGAGGAATGAAGAAGGTTGCCTGGTCTGATGTATCATTTTCTTTTAGATCAGGGGCCCGTTTCAGTAAGGAGGTTCAACCAACTCTGAGTTTAAACTTGAACTCAGAGTTGACTTGTTACAGAACAGCTGAATTGTGTTCGTTTACTCAAGTAGGTTGACTGAGTTTAGCGCGTGCACCACGACTATGAAAAGTCATGATCAGTGGAGCTCCGAAATTACGATTCACCATGGCAACAGCTCCCGCCAAAAAGACGTCAGCGCGCATACTTCTGTCAATGCGTAACTTTAATTCTTAATAACTGTCAATAACTTAATAATCGTTATAATATCAGGGGTGAAAGCTGTAAATTATTGAACTAATATTCATTTTAATGGTATCCCATGGCCACAAAAAAAAATGAAAAAGACAGAAAAAAGAAAATAACGTGGCAGCAGCTAATAATGAAGTATAAAAACACAATTCAATCAAGGTAAAGCTTTAAACCTGAAAGGTTCATGGGTGTGGGCTAAATGACTTTACAAACATTTGACATTAAATATCATTCAATGTCTATTTCAACACGCTGCAGCTTTTTCCACATAGTCTAACACTCTTTTCACATAATTAAATATTCTCTAATCCAACCTGTTACATTTCTTAATTAGAGTAATAAAATGAACTACTGACTTATCGACAGCAAGAAGGCAGAGGGAGAACCTGCACCAGCACCACTGACAGATGAAGAGAGATGGTCAAGTAAAAGCAATTTTTGTTTGTCAAATTTTAGTGTCTGCAACTAAATAATTTGTTTTTTTTTATTTAAAAAAATTAAACAGCAGTTATTCTGTACAGTCTTTAAGTATATAAAAGAATAGGAGATCATTCTACATTTTATTATATTTTAGATGATTAAAAAATTGCTTGCTGACAATTTAGTAAAAACTTAGTGGTTTGAAGGACATTGCCAAAGTATTAAGATAAAAAATTACAATTGAGTATTTTTGGGCTGCACTATGATCCTTAAATACAGTGTTTGGATATGTCATTGAATGATTCTTGTTCTATGTATATGTCTGTGTGTGTGTATATATGTAAGGGATAATCAACAGCTAGCCGTGCATTAAAGGATTTTGATTATCCCGTTTATTCCATGGTCATTTGTCAAGTTATAAACAAGTTAAAACTAGTATTGCTCTTTGCAGCACAATATTTGACCGAATGGGTAAAAATGACAGTTATTTTCGTCAGTTAAGGCTCGTTAGCTCAGCATTCTGCCCGCTTCAAAGCAGACACAGAGATGAAATAGTGCGGTAAGATCACATTCATCACATTTATTTGAATGATACTTCATGTATTTCAATTAATTATCGAGAGAGAGAGAGAGAGAGAGATGACAGTTGTTACCTGCGTCTGCGTGCGTCTCTCTCTACAAACAATTACTTAAAAAACAGCCATTTTACCATCGTTGCTGAGGAATATAATGTAGAGATCTAGTATCTAGGCTATTTTATTACAACCCCAAATCAGAAAAAGTGAGATGGTCCTCACTGCAGAACACAAGATCCAGGGGGCAGAGTTGGATCTAGATCCAACTCCTCCCACCTTACATAGACCTAAACCTACCCGTCTCCACCCCCTGATCCCTAAACCCACCCATCCCCACCCCTAAACCTACCAATCTCCACCCCCTGGATGTGGATCCAATCCCGCCCCCTGGATCTTTGTTCTGCAGTGAGGGGCTACTGGAAAAAGTTGGGACAGTATGGAAAACGCAAATAAAAAAAGAAAGTAGTGATCTTTTTTTGGAATGTGTTGCAGGTCTGAATGACAGGAAAGGATGTATATTTACAAATGACATGACGTTGACCAGACAAAACATGAAATATTTTGTGTTCATATTGTCTGCAATGAAATACAAGTCAAAGTAAATTTAGAAATCACTACTTTCTTTTTTTATTTGCGTTTTCCATACTGTCCCAACTTTTTCTGATTTGGGGTTGTATATTACCACAATGTATTATTCTATATAATTATCAATATACTGAAAATTCTATAATATATTGACCGTTCATATATAATAAAATATATTTTCTTTCCGTAAGGGGTATGCATACTTTCTGTGTGTGTTTGGTTTGGTTTTTGCAATATACTCGATAATGTCATGATGTCTCACAAGTTCAGTATTTGCGCAGATTTGACTTTTTTCCCTCAATACTTTTTTATTTTGCGATCTTTATTTTAGTTTGTAAAACTTTTTTTTGCTCGATCCTTGATTTTCCTTTTGCAAAACTTTATTCTTTTGCATATATATGTGACATTAAAGGTGCACTGTGTGATATTTAGGATGATCTATAGACAGAAATGCAATATAATATACAATATAATATACATAACTACGTTTTCAGAGGAGTATAAAGACCTTACATAATGAACCGTTATGTTTTTATTACCTTAGAATGAGCAATTTATAGCTACATACACCGCGGTTCCCCTCACATGGAAGTCGTCACTATGTTTCTACAGTAGCCCTAAACGGACAAACTGCTCTACAGAGCGCGTTTCGTCACTGTTGTTTTTGCGAACAAGTACATAATTCATATACCATTAAACTTGAGAGACACGGGAGACACGTCAAAGCTCCACGTAACTGCCGTAACCTAAGGGCCTATTGCAGAAGTTTTTGGCCCTGATAATTTTTTTCAGAATTTAGCAGTAAGAAATTACTAGTCGTATAGTTTTTCATATCACCTATGCATTCTTTTAGTTTTGCTAATTGGTATGTTTCGTCGGGTCGCAAAGAAATATAGAGCTGAGTATCATCAGTATAACAGTGAAAGTTAACACCATGTTTCCTAATGATATCTCCCAAGGGTAACATGTAAAGCGTGAAAAGTGACGGTCCTAGTACTGAGCCTTGAGGTACTCCATACGGCACTTGTTATCGATATGATACCTCTTCATTCACTGCCACGAATTAATGGCGGTCAGATAAGTACGATTTTAATCATGTCAGTGTACTTCCTCTAATTCTAACATATTGGGTTAAGTTATTGTTTTTTTAAATGAGAGGCTTAATAAGGTTAAGGTTTTTGGCACATATTAGCCAGGATTAGGCAATAGTTCAATTAGGACATTTAAGTATATTTTATAAACATGCCTTAGAAAAAAACAATACTGGTGTGCATCTTGAGACAAAACAAAGACACTGATGTATTTTAAGATCAGTTAGTGCAAGTTTCTTTAAGTTGAAACAGCTCAGACTTACATTTTAGTCTGTGATTAGGCCTAAGCCTTGTTTGTGAAACCGTAGGTAAAAGTAACGTAGCTTAAGGGACTCCTTTCCCTCAGCCATTAGACTTTTAAACAGGTAGCCAGAGGACATAGACTAGTCTCATCTATCTCATAGATTAGTTGGACTGAACTGGGGGCTGGTTCATAAAACTAGTTTACCAAATAAACAAGGCTTATTTCAGTTATTCTGTCTTATTTTCACTTGATTTGGTTTCTGAAAGCAAAATTACCATAGCTCAAGCTCAGTCACTGTGGCAATTTATGCTGGGAAACTAACCTGGTCTGGAGCAGGCTAACTGTCAGGCTAAGCTGAGCTCCTCTAACACTGACCAATAGGAACACATTGATATTCCCACTGACTCTCTCACATATAATTAGTTGACTTTATTATTAGTCCAAAAATAAAAGTATACAGAAAATGCAACTTAATCAAATAAATGAAAAATAGGCTACAACCAACTGTATTTAATGTATTGTGCCCAAAATATAATGACCCTTTTTTTTAAGATATATGAAAACATTTCAACAAAGTTGCTACTTGTGCATTCAGTTGATCAGCAGTTTCAAGCCATGCAGCCTTTCTCTCTGGGTTTTATGACAGCTGTACTTTTTTATGGTTATTTGTAGAACATTATTACAATCTAAAATTGCTATTTAAAGCATTAAAAACACTAAATTAAAAGTTAAAATCACTGAATTAAAAATGAAAATAATACAAATCAGACTACATTTTAACTGATAAGAGGAACACCCATTTAACTCATTTGAGATAGTAGGGCTGTATTAACCAGCTTACATTTGATTTACAGTTACTGCTATGATAAAAAATACACTTATATGTAGGATTGAAATTCTACATGTCACATTTAATCTCCAACAACAAATATTTTAGCAGAATGTTTATTTTCTTCAGAATTATTGCACTATTATTCTATTCGGCTCCGTGCGCAGCAGCGCTCTTTCCCTCGCGTAAGCCTCGCCCACTCCTGACAGCAAAATGGATATAGCCTATTTGCATGACTTTCTAACATTTACAGATGAAAAATATACCTGTGACGTGCCAGTTATGCACTGAGGAAAACACAACGTCTCAAATGCATTAAGCAGCACAAATATTCGCTGTTTGCCATGGTGGATCGATTTGATCCATGATCGCCATTAAGGGCTACTTAAGAATAAGCGTGCACATCAAATTATCCTGCCTCATTGAACCTGGATCAAATTAGTGAGATTGCGTGAACTTAAATTATCGTTTATGAAACCGCTTTAGACCCGATTGATTTGTTAGGTTATTTCAAGTCAGGTTTTGGACTTTAATCCCCGCTTTTCTTAGCATCTTTTATGAAACAGCCCCTGCTCCTTGTTTTAAACATTTGTTTATGTTACTGCTGCTATTATCATCAATAGCTGCATGTCTATTTGCACATTGCTATTGTTACTGCTGCTGCTGCTGCTATTATTATCATACAGTTGCATTCAATTTGCACTCTACTGTGCTATTGTTTTGCACAAAGGTCAATATTTCAACATAAGCAGTAATTGTTACTACTGCTATTATTGTCAAGTAGCTGCATCTCAATTTGCACATTATTAATGTTACTGCTGCTGCTATTACCTACAGTTGCATTCAATTTGAACATGTTACTGTACTATTGTTTTTGCACATACGTCAATATTGCAACATAAGTCAACATTGTACACTTCACATACATACATAGTCTATTAGTGCTGTGTATCACCAGCAAAGATACGATACGTATCACGATACAGAGGCCACGATACGATACGTATCACGATACGGGACTGCACTGAATTTCACCTCAGAAGAATTTAGTAAAACAGCTGTTTATTAAACACTGCATACTATAGGGCCATTGCTAACTGTAGGCAGAGCAGCAGTTGAGCTCTGCATTATGAATGGCCTCCATAACTGTACCACAGTACAATTATAGGTAATGGCATATGTTTCATGTTTACACTGGGCAATCCCTACCAGGTAAAATATTCTGATTGCTTGCATCTTGTTTTTAAGCCCATAAATAATGATGTACTCTTCTAATAAATTTATATTGGGTAATGTACTCATATTAATATATATAAAAAAATCATCTTAACATTGCTGGTTATCATTGCACAAATTAACACACTCTCTACATTTAAAAATTAAAATTAAAAGAGTTCTAAACTAATGCTCACTGTATCTCACGCACACACACGCACGCTCAGTCACACACACAGATCACGTTGCTGCCGCATACAGACATTCAGCAACAATGTTTTTAGCACTGCCCCGCAATTTTATCAATAAAATAGCTTAATCGCTCAAGAGCTACATTATATTTCTCAACAAGGAGCTGGTAACATCATTGTTTCTGAAGGAATTAAAGCCACAGCTTTACTGTTGCGGTGGTCATTCATACATACACAGCATCTCTCTCATAAGTGAACACTTGATGAATTACACTTTTCTGATAATAGAATATTGAACTGGAGATCGCTAAACTGCTAGCTAGCCGGTGTTTTCAGAAAGCAAGCGCGTTTATTCAGTGAAGAGAGCGCGCGTACACATGGTTGCCAGGTTGACAAAAATAAGTATCACATTTAGCAGATATTTCCGTATTGCACAAGTGGGTAGCTCTATTTCGGGGATTACGTCTCTTTATATCAGGCAATCCAGTTGTGTTCCTCTGCGGTCAGATTAAACATTGTTGTTAAACATTTTAAACAGTATTCTTGTATTCAAATTAAGTGCAGTCCACTGCTGCACACGTGCCACAATATCGATACAGGGCCAGCTGTATCGATACTCGTATCGTCAAATCTCTGTGACGATACACCGTCATATCGATATTTCGAACACAGCACTATAGTCTATATTTCTATATTTACACATTTCTAATCCTATGGCATAGTTTTATATTTTATGTTTGTGTGTGTATACAGTGGGGGGAAAAAATATTTGATCCCCTGCTGATTTTGTACATGTGCCCATTGACAAAGAAATGATCAGTGTATAATTTTAATGGTAGGTTTATTTTAACAGTGAGAGACAGAATAACAACAACAAAAAATCCATAAAAACATTTAAAAAAAGTTATAAATTGATTTGCATTTTAATGAGTCTAAATAAATATTTGACTCCTTCGCAAAACATGACTTAGTACTTGGTGGCAAAACCCTTGTTGGCAATCACAGAGGTCAGACGTTTCTTGTAGTTGGCCACCAGGTTTGCACACATCTCAGGAGGGATTTTGTCCCACTCCTCTTTGCAGATCCTCTCCAAGTCATTAAGGTTTCGAGGCTGATGTTTGGCAACTCGAACCTTCAGCTCCCTCCACAGATTTTCTATGGGATTAAGGTCTGGAGACTGGCTAGGCCACTCCTGGACCTTAATGTGCTTCTTCTTGAGCCACTCCTTTGTTGCCTTTGCCGTGTGTTTTGGGTCATTGTCATGCTGGAATACCCATCCACGACCCATTTTCAATGCCCTGACTGGCTTCAATGCCCAGGCCCTGACGGTACATGGCCCCGTCCATCGTCCCTTTGATGCGGTGCAGTTGTCCTGTCCCCTTAGCAGAAAAACACCCCAAAGCAACATGTTTCCACCTCCATGTTTGACGGTGGGGATGGTGTTCTTTGGGGTCATAGGCAGCATTCCTCCTTTTCTGAACACACGAGTTGAGTTTATGCCAAAGAGCTGGATTTTGGTCTCATCTGACCACAACACTTTCACCCAGTTCTCCTCTGAATCATTGGCAAACTTCAGACGGGCCTGTACATGTGCTTTCTTGAGCAGGGGGACCTTGCTGGCGCTGCAGGATTTCAGTCTTTCACCGCGTAGTGTGTTATCAATTGTTTTCTTGGTGACTATGGTCCCAGCTGCCTTGAGATCATTGATAAGATCCTCCCGTGTAGTTCTGGGCTGATTCCTCATCGTTCTCATGATCATTGAAACGAGGTGAGATCTTGCATGGAGTCCCAGTCCGAGGGAGATTGACAGTTATTTTGTTTCTTCCATTTGCGAATAATCGCACCAACTGTTGTCACCTTCTCACCAAGCTGCTTGGCGATGGTCTTGTAGCCCATTCCAGCCTTGTGTAGGTCTACAATCTTGTCCCTGACATCCTTGGACAGCTATTTGGTCTTGGCCATGGTGGAGAGTTTGGAAATTGATTGCTTCTGTGGACAGATGTCTTTTATACAGGTAACAAGCTGAGACTCCCTTTTAGAGAGTGCTCCTAATCTCAGCTCCTTACCTGTATAAAAGAAATCTTGCTGATTGATAGGGGATCAAATACTTATTTCACTCATTAAAATGCAAATAAATTTATAACCTTTTTGAAATGCGTTTTTCTGGATTTTTTTGTTGTTATTCTGTCTCTCACTGTTCAAATAAACCTACCATTAAAATTATAGACTGATCATTTCTTTGTCAGTGGGCAAACATACAAAATCAGCAGGGGATCAAATTCTTTTTTTTCCCACTGTATATATGTGCGTTTAATTTATATTATTTTTATAGTTTTTGCACTAGTTTTGGCATTCACTGTGAATAGCAAAGAAAGAACTTCATTGTACAGGGAAACTTGTTTTTCCTTACTGTGCACATGACAATAAACGCTTTGAATCTTGAATCTACTAAATATGGGGTCTATTGTACGTATTTTTGGTTTCGATTATCTATGTTGATTTTGATTCTTTAAATGTAAAAAAATGTTTTGATGTCTGTGGGTTTGTCATTAAACTGGGGTAAACATTTATTTGTCTTTTTGCCTTAGACATGATGCTGCTGAAAGAGGAACGTGAAGTACTGAATGAAATAGAAGAGAAAGTTCAAAATAAGAATCATTTCAAAACTGGAGGGACATCTTTTAGGTGCTCACAGACTGAAAAGACCTCCTCACGAGAAACAGCTCAGAAGACACTAACTAGGGGTTATTTCACCTGTTTTGAGTGTGAGATGAATTTCATTCACCCTGAAAGCCTTAGAATCCACATGGGAATTCACAATGGAGAGAATCCTTACACCTGCCAACATTGTGGACAGAGTTTCAGTGAACATGAAAGCCTTCAAGTCCATATGGGAATTCACAATGAAGAGAAGGGTTTCACCTGCCAACAATGTGGACAGAGTTTCAGGGAGTATGAAAGCCTTCAAATCCATATGAGAATTCACAATGAAGAGAATCCTTACACCTGCCAACAGTGTGGAAAGAGTTATGCTCAAACTGCAAGCCTGAAAGTACACATGAGAATTCACACCGGAGAGAGAGCTTTTACCTGCCAAGAGTGTGGGAAGAGTTTCATTCGAAAAGAAACCCTTAAAAACCACATGATAGTTCACACTGGACAGAAGCCTTTTGCATGCCAACAATGTGGAAAGAGTTTCACAACAGAAATAACCCTGAATTATCACATGAACATTCACACTGGAGAGAAGCCGTTTGAATGCGGTCAGTGTGGAAAGAGTTTCATTCGTAAAACAAGCCTTAATAACCACTTGAAGATTCACTCAGGAGAGAACTGTTTTGTATGTCAACAGTGTGGAAGATGTTTCACTGACGAAGCACATCTTAAAATCCACATGAGACTTCACACTGGAGAGAAGCCTTACGCTTGCACTCAGTGTGGAATGAGTTTCACATATAAAATAGCTCTTGGCTCCCACATGATAAGTCACACTGGAAAGAGCCGTTTTACCTGCAAACTGTGTGGGAAGGTCTTCACAAACAAAGTTGGCCTCATGTATCACATGAGCATTCACACCGGAGAGAAGCCGTTCACCTGCGATCAGTGTGGAAAGAGTTTCATTCTTAAAACAAGCCTTAATAACCACTTGAAGATTCATTCGGGAGAGAACTGTTTGGTATGTCAACAGTGTGGAAGAAGTTTCACTGAAAAAAAACGAAGTCTTAAAAACCACATGAGACTTCACACCGGCGAGAAGCCTTACACTTGCACTCAGTGCGGAAAGAGATTCACATATAAAACCGCTCTTGACTCCCACATGATAAGTCACACTGGAAAGAGCTCTTTCACCTGCAAACTGTGCGGGAAGGCCTTCGCAAACAAAGTTGGCCTCAGTGTATCACATAACGTTCACACCGGAGAGAAGCCGTTCACCTGTAATCAGTGTGGGAAGAGTTTCAAAGGTAAAGGAGAGACACATACCCTTCAGAGACACATGAGGATTCACTCGAAAGAGAACTTTTTATATGTCACAAGTGCGGAAAATGACTTTCCAGAAAATTATTTGCCTTAGGAGGCATAGGAAAATTCACTCCCGAGTGAAACCTCTCAAATGCGACCTGTGCGGAAGGATTTTCCAATTGATTAAAACCTTTAAGAAACACATGAGGCGTCACACCGGAGAGGAGGCTTTCCAGTGCCAACAGTGTGAGAGGAGCTTCACATACCGGCGATGCCTGAAACGCCATTTGAGAACGCATACTGAAAAGAAATTGCAGTGCTCTGAGTGTGGCAAGAGCTTCAGAAAAGGAAGCAATTTCAAAAACCATCTGCACTTTCACTCTGGGCAAAGGCCATTTAAATGTGATCAGTGTAATAAAAGCTTTATTTTGCCATCACACGTACAGATACATATGAAAACTCATGCTTCTGTGAAACCGTATTTGTGTTCAGTGTGTGGAAAGAGTTTCAAATGGCCTAGCAATCTCAAATGGCACAAGAACATACGGATTTGTGTGAAATTAAGGCTACGTACACAACACAGGTGAATGTGGCCCAGATTAGATTTTTTTCTGGTCAAATGTAGGACGTTTTTTGGCCAGGCTGTTGAAGTGGCCTTTAAATGTGGCCCATATCAAATGGTCAGTGATTTGGTGATGTTGTTCTTTTGTTTTATTTGCATTCTTCATGCCATTTATATTTTGTCTTGAGGCTTTTTATTTTCTTTTGTCATGTACATATGAACACTTGTGGCATGCTTGGCCATCTCCTTTGCTATAGTTTTAAACACTAAGCAACTCTAATTTGTATTGAGACATCACTTCATTCCATATATTGATAAATCCGAATAAAAAAAATCTGTCTTGCTGTGAAATGCTGCAATTAATGAACAATTCTAAATAGGAGGACATTAACTGAATGCAATTATGAACACTGCACTGCATTATATAATTAATGTTTATGGAGAGAATGCTCTCAAAATGCAATTTTTTTCAGAAATGGGACTGAATATGGCTACAGGTGACATCTGGAAAGTTTCATCTGTCCATTGTCTGCTCTGTCTCCCCACAAGCTATAAGTGATTAAAAAAAAAAGTCTTGGTACATATTTTTTTATTTTTTTAGGGTTAGAGCTAAACTATGCAGGACAGCGGCTCTCTAGGACTGAACTTTCCTACCACTGCCCCAGAGCATCTCCACACAGCAAGTCTTGTGGGGTGTACCTTAAGGTGACCAGACATGCCACTTTCCGGGGACAAGGTCCTAAAATAACCAGGTGTTGGTTGTTTGCACTGAGCCGATC
Source organism: Schizothorax lantsangensis (assembly GCA_027422415.1). Taxonomy (NCBI): domain Eukaryota; kingdom Metazoa; phylum Chordata; class Actinopteri; order Cypriniformes; family Cyprinidae; genus Schizothorax; species Schizothorax lantsangensis. Next base: position 146,734 of record JAPDDO010000184.1, read on the forward strand.
GCTGTATGACATAAAACTCCCACGAGAGCTATAGAGAGCAGAGCAGACGGCTCCTTATGCTTTCGAATCGTTCTCGCGGTACTTTGATGATCGATCGTCTCAGCGCAAGCAAACAACCAATACCTGGTTATTTTAGGCAATTTAGAAATCCTGTGTTGAACGTGTCCCCGGGAAGTGGCATGTCTAATCACCTTAGTGTACCTTGTATGCAATGGTTAAAGTGGTGCAACGAAGGACAACCGCCGAACCGTTATCAGCGTTGCGACATCCAAGACTCGCTGATCCACATGAGGAGCAAAGGCTAGTCCAGGCATCCTCAAATCTGGCCCACTCTTGCAGAGTTTAGCTCTAACCCTAATCAAACACAACTGAGCATGCTAATCAGAGTCTTCAAGATCATTAGAACATCACAGGTAGGTGAGTTTGATCAGGGTTAGAGCTAAACTCTGCAGCAGATTGGCCCTCCAGGGAAAGATTTGAGGAACCCTGGGCTGGTCCGATCACACAGAAGAGCTAATGGGGCTCAAACTTCTGAGAAACACCACGTGAATACCAGAACTGGACCATGGAGGAATGAAGAAGGTTGCCTGGTCTGATGTATCATTTTCTTTTAGATCAGGGGCCCGTTTCAGTTAGGAGGTTCAACCAACTCTGAGTTTAAACTTGAACTCAGAGTTGACTTACTCTGAGATGGGAAACTCCGAGTTTTCAGTTACAGAACAGCTGAATTGTGTTAGTTTACTCAACTCTAAGTAGGTTGACTGAGTTTAGCGCGTGCACCACGACTATGAAAAGTCATGATCAGTGGAGCTCCGAAATTACGATTCACCATGGCAACAGCTCCCGCCAAAAAGACGTCAGCGCGCATACTTCCGTCAATGTGTAACTTTAATTCTTAATAACTGTCAATAACTTAATAATCGTTATAATATCAGAGGTGAAAACTGTAAATTATTGAACTAATATTCATTTTAATGGTATCCCATGGCCACAAAAAAAATTATAAAAGGGAAAAAAAAGTAAAAAGACAGAAACAAGAACGTGGCAGCAACTAAAAATGAAGTATAAAAACACAATTCAATCAAGGTAAAGCTTTAAACCTGAATGGTTCATGGGTGTGGGCTAAATGACTTTACAAACATTTGACATTAAATATCATTCAATGTCTATTTCAACACGCTGCAGCTTTTTCCACAGTCTAACACTCTTTTCAAATAATTAAATATTCTCTAATCCAACCTGTTACATTTCTTAATTAGAGTAATAAAATTAACTACTGACTTATCGACAGCAAGAAGGCAGAGGGAGAACCTGCACCAGCACCACTGACAGATGAAGAGAGATGGTCAAGTAAAAGCAATTTTTGTTTGTCAAATTTTAGTGTCTGCAACAAATAATTTTTTTTTTTTTATTTAAAAAAATTAAACAGCAGTTATTCTGTACAGTCTTTAAGTATATAAAAGAATAGGAGATCATTCTACATTTTATTATATTTTAGATGATTAAAAAATTGCTTGCTGACAATTTAGTAAAAACAGTGGTTTGAAGGACATTGTCAAAGTATTAAGATAAAAAATTACAATTGAGTATTTTTGGGCTGCACTATGATCCTTAAATACAGTGTTTGGATATGTCATTGAATGATTCTTGTTCTATGTATATGTATGTGTGTGTGTATATATGTAAGGGATAATCAACAGCTAGCCGTGCATTAAAGGATTTTGATTATCCGTTTATTCCATGGTCATTTGTCAAGTTATAGACTAGTTAAAACTAGTATTGCTCTTTGCAGCACAATATTTGACCGAATGGGTAAAAATGACAGTTATTTTCGTCAGTTAAGGCTCGTTAGCTCAGCATTCTGCCCGCTTCAAATCAGACACAGAGATGAAATAGTGCGATAAGATCACATTCATCACATTTATTTGAATGATACTTCATGTATTTCAATTAATTATCGAGAGAGAGAGAGAGATGACAGTTGTTACCTGCGTCTGCGTGCGTCTCTCTCTACAAACAATTACTTAAAAAACAGCCATTTTACCATTGTTGCTGAGGAATATAATGTAGAGATCTAGTATCTAGGCTATTTTATTACAACCCCAAATCAGAAAAAGTGAGATGGTCCTCACTGCAGAACACAAGATCCAGGGGGCAGAGTTGGATCTAGATCCAACTCCTCCCACCTTACATAGACCTAAACCTACCCGTCTCCACCCCCTGATCCCTAAACCCACCCATCTCCACCCCTAAACCTACCCATCTCCACCCCTAAACCTACCAATCTCCACCCCCTGGATGTGGATCCAACCCCGCCCCCTGGATCTTTGTTCTGCAGTGAGGGGCTACTGTAAAAAGTTTGGACAGTATGGAAAACGCAAATAAAAAAAGAAAGTAGTGAACTTTTTTTGGAATGTGTTGCAGGTCTGAATGACAGGAAAGGATGTATATTTACAAATGACATGAAGTTGACCAGACAAAACATGAAATATTTTGTGTTCATATTGTCTGCAATGAAATACAAGTCAAAGTAAATTTAGAAATCACTACTTTCTTTTTTTATTTGCGTTTTCCATACTGTCCCAACTTTTTCTGATTTGGGGTTGTATATTACCACAATGTATTATTCTATATAATTATCAATATACTGAAAATTCTATAATATATTGACCGTTCATATATAATAAAATATATTTTCTTTCCGTAAGGGGTATGCATGCATTCTGTGTGTTTGGTTTGGTTTTTGCATTATACTCGATAATGTCATGATGTCTCACAAGTTCAGTATTTGCACTAAACCTGCGCAGATTTGACTTGCATTAACTTCCCCAAGAAAATTAATGAGTGAACATAAGTAACCCCCAAATTGGCTATTGATTTGACAGCGTTACCCGCCACAGCTGATTTTTACCCGCGGGTGTTAAGTTCAAACCCTGTTTATAATCCACCACAAACTACAAACACACCTAATATAAAGTAGGACCTTGTTTTGTAATATAGTACTAAAACTACTGTATAAGACACAAGACATTTGAAGTGTAATACAAAATATAAAAATATATGATGTTTGAGAGTGTAGAGAAAATTATCAGAGTTTCAACCCTTTAACATAAGTGTTTTTACGGCTTATGGCATCGATCAGTTTATGGCTTTAAACTTGAAAAAGTGACCCAAATAATTTCAATAATTCTTGAAAGATTATGAAGATGTAAATGAAAACAAATCTCACCAATCGTAATTTTTTTATTTGATTTATTTTTTAACCTATTTTCATGTATTTTTTTAGACTCAAACTTAATATGTCCACATTTTTAAAATGATAAAAACACTAACTTTTTTGCATTTCAATACTGACACAAGAATGTACTCTATGAACTCATACTCATTATTTATTTATTTTTATCACATTTGTATCTTAATCTAATTTATGAAATAGTTTCTTCACCTAAATATTACAGTTTGTCAGACAAAACCTCACACTCTAGCAGTTTCCTAATATTTTCAGCACCTAATTGGACCACATACATTGTTTTTCAACAATAGATTACTCTCAATTTCTGTCAACTCTTTCATTATTTTTGTATCATGTTCTATGTACATTTCTATGCATTAGACAGCAGTGTGTGAGAAGGACTTCTATGTTGCTATGGTGATGTGACGTCATGAGGATGCGCCGCGCTTCTGCATCTGTTGTGATTCGACTGAAGAGAGGTTTGTGTTAAACATTTAACGTGTAGAAACGGTTCAACTTCAAAGTTTTACAGGGCTCCAGACTGCGACTAAAAGATAGATAGATAGATAGATAGATACATAGGGTCAGATTATAGATAGATAGATAGATAGATAGATAGGGTCAGATTATAGATAGATAGATAGGGTCAGATTATAGATAGATAGATAGATGCTACGGGCCTCAGAGTGGTTGCTAGGGTATTCTAGGTGGTTGCTAAGATGTTTCTATGCGGTTGCTAGGGTACCCGGGGTGGTTGCTAGGGTGTTCCTAAGTGGTTACTAAGGTACCCAGGTCGGTTGCTAGGGTCTTGATATGCAGTTGCTAGGGTACCCGGGCTGGTCACTAAGGTGTTGCTATGTGGTTGCTAGGGTAGTCAGGGTGGTTGCTAGGTTGGTTTAGCAAGTGACTAGCATGTTGTTAGCATGACTCGCAAGTGACTAGCATGTTGCTAGCATGTTTCTAGCATGATTAGCATGTCTCTAGCATGTCGCTAGCATGTTTCTAGCATGATTAGCATTTCACTAGCATGATTAGCATGCTGCTAGCATTTCACTAGCATGTTTACTAACATGATTAACAAGTTACTAGCATGTTGCTAGCATGATTAGCATGTTACTAGCATGTCGCTAGCATGTTTCTAACATGATTAACATGCTATTAGCATGTCTCTAGCATGATTAGCATGTTACTAGCATGTCGCTAGCATGTTTCTAGCATGATTAGCATTTCGCTAGCATGATTAGCATGTTACTAGCATGTCGCTAGCATGTTTCTAACATGATTAGCATGTTACTAGCATGTCGCTAGCATTTTGTTAGCATGATTAGCAAGTTATTAGCATGTCGCTAGCATGTTTCTAGCATGATTAGCATGTCGCTAGCATGTTTCTCACATGATTAGCATGCTACTAGCATGTCTCTAGCATGATTAGCATGTGACTAGCATGTCGCTAGCATGTTTGTAGCATGATTAGCATGTCGCTAGCATGATTAGCATGTTACTAGCATGTCGCTAGCATGTTTCTAACATGATTAGCATGCTATTAGCATGTCGCTAGCATGTTTCTAGCATGATTAGCATGTTAATAGCATGATTAGCATGTTACTAGCATGTCGCTAGCATGTTTCTAACATGATTAGCATGCTATTAGCATGTCTCTAGCATGTCGCTAGCATGTTTCTAGCATGATTAGCATGTTACTAGCATGTCACTAGCATGATTAGCATGTTACTAGCATGTTGCTAGCATGTTTTTAGCATGATTAGCATGACTAGCAAGTGACTAGCATGTCGCTAGCATGATTAGCAAGTGACTAGCATGTCGCTAACATGATTAGCAAGTGACTAGCATGTCGCTAGCATGTCACTAGCATGATTAGCATGTTACTAGCATGTCGCTAGCATGTTGTTAGCATGATTAGCAAGTTATTAGCATGTCGCTAGCATGTTTCTAGCATGATTAGCATTTTGCTAGCATGATTAGCAAGTTACTAGCATGTTGTTAGCATGCTTAGCAAGTTACTAGCATGTTGCTAGCATGATTCTAGCATGATTAGCATGTTACTAGCATGTTTAAAGCATGATTAGCATGTTACTAGCATGTTGCTAGCATGATTTAGATAGATTAGAAATAGAATTAGATAGAGTGGAAGCTTAAATAAGTTTGAATTGGATAGAAATAGTACATAGAAGGGAAGTCTGATTGAGTTTAATGGCTTCAGTGTGTTTAGATTTGAATTTTGTCAGTTGGAGTTTGAATAGTCTTGGCTCATCTGAACATTCCGTCAATGTAAGTCTATGGGATTTTTATGATTTTTAATCTTCATTTTTATGAAAACCATAAGTCTGATCAGTTAGAAAAGATATAGCAACTCGAGTCAGAACAGTCTGAAGATCTGGGCTGAGTTTGGAGTCTGTAGAGTTAAAGCTCTAGGAGGAGTTAGAGTTTATAGTTTAGTCTCAGAAGAAGAATAATACTACAATCATGATGCTATTAGCATGATTAGCAAGTTACTAGCATGTCGTTAGCATGTTTCTAACATGATTAGCATGTTACTAGCATGTCGCTAGCATGTTGTTAGCATGATTAGCAAGTTATTAGCATGTCGCTAGCATGTTTCTAGCATGATTAGCATGTCGTTAGCATGATTAGCAAGTTACTAGCATGTCGCTAGCATATTTCTAGCATGATTAGCATGTTACTAGCATGTCGCTAGCATGTTGTTAGCATGATTAGCAAGTTATTAGCATGTTTCTAGCATGATTAGCATTTTACTAGCATGCTGTTGCATGATTAGCATGTGACTAGCATGTTTGCTAGCATGATTAGCAAGTTACTAGCATGTCGCTAGCATGTTTCTAACATGATTAGCATGTTACTAGCATGTCGCTAGCATGTTGTTAGCATGATTAGCAAGTTATTAGCATGTCGCTAGCATGTTTCTAGCATGATTAGCATGTCGCTAGCATGATTAGCATGTTACTAGCATGTCGCTAGCATGTTTCTAACATGATTAGCATGCTACTAGCATGTCTCTAGCATGATTAGCATGTGACTAGCATGTCGCTAGCATGTTTGTAGCATGATTAGCATGTCGTTAGCATGATTAGCATGTTACTAGCATGTCGCTAGCATGTTTCTAACATGATTAGCATGCTATTAGCATGTCTCTAGCATGTCGCTAGCATGTTTCTAGCATGATTAGCAAGTGACTAGCATGTTGCTAGCATGATTAGCATGCTACTAGCATGTTGCTAGCAAGACTAACAAGTGACTAGCATGTCGCTAGCATGTTTCTAGCATGATTAGCAAGTGACTAGCATGTCGCTAGCATGTTTCTAACATGATTAACATGCTACTAGCATGTTGCTAGCAAGACTAGCAAGTGACTAGCATGTGACTAGCATGTTTGCTAGCATGATTAGCAAGTTACTAGCATGTCGCTAGCATGATTAGCATGTTACTAGCATGTCTCTAGCATGTTTCTAGCATGATTAACATGTTACTAGCATGTCGCTAGCATGTTTCTAGCATGATTAGCATGTCGTTAGCATGATTAGCAAGTTACTAGCATGTCGCTAGCATATTTCTAGCATGATTAGCATGTTACTAGCATGTCGCTAGCATGTTGTTAGCATGATTAGCAAGTTATTAGCATGTTTCTAGCATGATTAGCATTTTACTAGCATGCTGTTGCATGATTAGCATGTGACTAGCATGTTTGCTAGCATGATTAGCAAGTTACTAGCATGTCGCTAGCATGTTTCTAACATGATTAGCATGTTACTAGCATGTCGCTAGCATGTTGTTAGCATGATTAGCAAGTTATTAGCATGTCGCTAGCATGTTTCTAGCATGATTAGCATGTTACTAGCGTGTCGCTAGCATGTTTCTAACATGATTAGCATGCTACTAGCATGTCTCTAGCATGATTAGCATGTGACTAGCATGTCGCTAGCATGTTTGTAGCATGATTAGCATGTCGTTAGCATGATTAGCATGTTACTAGCATGTCGCTAGCATGTTTCTAACATGATTAGCATGCTATTAGCATGTCTCTAGCATGTCGCTAGCATGTTTCTAGCATGATTAACATGTTACTAGCATGTCGCTAGCATGTTTCTAGCATGATTAGCATGTCGTTAGCATGATTAGCAAGTTACTAGCATGTCGCTAGCATATTTCTAGCATGATTAGCATGTTACTAGCATGTCGCTAGCATGTTGTTAGCATGATTAGCAAGTTATTAGCATGTTTCTAGCATGATTAGCATTTTACTAGCATGCTGTTGCATGATTAGCATGTGACTAGCATGTTTGCTAGCATGATTAGCAAGTTACTAGCATGTCGCTAGCATGTTTCTAACATGATTAGCATGTTACTAGCATGTCGCTAGCATGTTGTTAGCATGATTAGCAAGTTATTAGCATGTCGCTAGCATGTTTCTAGCATGATTAGCATGTTACTAGCGTGTCGCTAGCATGTTTCTAACATGATTAGCATGCTACTAGCATGTCTCTAGCATGATTAGCATGTGACTAGCATGTCGCTAGCATGTTTGTAGCATGATTAGCATGTCGTTAGCATGATTAGCATGTTACTAGCATGTCGCTAGCATGTTTCTAACATGATTAGCATGCTATTAGCATGTCTCTAGCATGTCGCTAGCATGTTTCTAGCATGATTAGCAAGTGACTAGCATGTTGCTAGCATGATTAGCATGTTACTAGCATGTCGCTAGTATGTTTCTAGCATGATTAGCATGCTACTAGTATGTTGCTAGCAAGACTAACAAGTGACTAGCATGTGACTAGCATGTTTGCTAGCATGATTAGCAAGTTACTAGCATGTCGCTAGCATGTTTCTAGCATGATTAACATGTTATTAGCATGTCGCTAGCATGATTAGCATGTTACTAGCATGTCGCTAGCATGTTTCTAGCATGATTAGCATGTCGTTAGCATGATTAGCAAGTTACTAGCATGTCGCTAGCATATTTCTAGCATGATTAGCATGTTACTAGCATGTCGCTAGCATGTTGTTAGCATGATTAGCAAGTTATTAGCATGTTTTCTAGCATGATTAGCATTTTACTAGCATGCTGTTGCATGATTAGCATGTGACTAGCATGTTTGCTAGCATGATTAGCAAGTTACTAGCATGTCGCTAGCATGTTTCTAACATGATTAGCATGTTACTAGCATGTCGCTAGCATGTTGTTAGCATGATTAGCAAGTTATTAGCATGTCGCTAGCATGTTTCTAGCATGATTAGCATGTTACTAGCGTGTCGCTAGCATGTTTCTAACATGATTAGCATGCTACTAGCATGTCTCTAGCATGATTAGCATGTGACTAGCATGTCGCTAGCATGTTTGTAGCATGATTAGCATGTCGTTAGCATGATTAGCATGTTACTAGCATGTCGCTAGCATGTTTCTAACATGATTAGCATGCTATTAGCATGTCTCTAGCATGTCGCTAGCATGTTTCTAGCATGATTAGCAAGTGACTAGCATGTTGCTAGCATGATTAGCATGTTACTAGCATGTCGCTAGTATGTTTCTAGCATGATTAGCATGCTACTAGTATGTTGCTAGCAAGACTAACAAGTGACTAGCATGTGACTAGCATGTTTGCTAGCATGATTAGCAAGTTACTAGCATGTCGCTAGCATGTTTCTAGCATGATTAACATGTTATTAGCATGTCGCTAGCATGATTAGCATGTTACTAGCATGTCGCTAGCATTGTTTTAGCATGATTAGCATGTCGTTAGCATGATTAGCAAGTTACTAGCATGTCGCTAGCATATTTCTAGCATGATTAGCATGTTACTAGCATGTCGCTAGCATGTTGTTAGCATGATTAGCAAGTTATTAGCATGTTTCTAGCATGATTAGCATTTTACTAGCATGCTGTTGCATGATTAGCATGTGACTAGCATGTTTGCTAGCATGTTTCTAACATGATTAGCATGTTACTAGCATGTCGCTAGCATGTTGTTAGCATGATTAGCAAGTTATTAGCATTGCGCTAGCATGTTTCTAGCATGATTAGCATGTCGCTAGCATGATTAGCATGTTACTAGCATGTCGCTAGCATGTTTCTAACATGATTAGCATGCTACTAGCATGTCTCTAGCATGATTAGCATGTGACTAGCATGTCGCTAGCATGTTTGTAGCATGATTAGCATGTCGTTAGTTAGCATGATTAGCATGTTACTAGCATGTCGCTAGCATGTTTCTAACATGATTAGCATGCTATTAGCATGTCTCTAGCATGTCGCTAGCATGTTTCTAGCATGATTAGCAAGTGACTAGCATGTTGCTAGCATGATTAGCATGTCTCCAGCATGATTAGCATGTTACTAGCATGTCGCTAGTATGTTTCTAGCATGATTAGCATGCTACTAGCATGTTGCTAGCAAGACTAACAAGTGACTAGCATGTCGCTAGCATGTTTCTAGCATGATTAGCAAGTGACTAGCATGTCGCTAGCATGTTTCTAACATGATTAACATGCTACTAGCATGTTGCTAGCAAGACTAGCAAGTGACTAGCATGTGACTAGCATGTTTGCTAGCATGATTAGCAAGTTACTAGCATGTCGCTAGCATGATTAGCATGTTACTAGCATGGCGCTAGCATGTTTCTAGCATGATTAGCAAGTTACTAGCATGTCGCTAGCATGATTAGCATGTTACTAGCATGGCGCTAGCATGTTTCTAGCATGATTAACATGTTACTAGCATGTCGCTAGCATGATTAGCATGTTACTAGCATGTCTCTAGCATGTTTCTAGCATGATTAACATGTTACTAGCATGTCGCTAGCATGTTTCTAGCATGATTAGCATGTCGTTAGCATGATTAGCAAGTTACTAGCATGTCGCTAGCATATTTCTAGCATGATTAGCATGTTACTAGCATGTCGCTAGCATGTTGTTAGCATGATTAGCAAGTTATTAGCATGTTTCTAGCATGATTAGCATTTTACTAGCATGCTGTTGCATGATTAGCATGTGACTAGCATGTTTGCTAGCATGATTAGCAAGTTACTAGCATGTCGCTAGCATGTTTCTAACATGATTAGCATGTTACTAGCATGTCGCTAGCATGTTGTTAGCATGATTAGCAAGTTATTAGCATGTCGCTAGCATGTTTCTAGCATGATTAGCATGTTACTAGCATGTCGCTAGCATGTTTCTAGCAGCATGATTAGCATGTCGTTAGCATGATTAGCAAGTTACTAGCATGTCGCTAGCATATTTCTAGCATGATTAGCAAGTTATTAGCATGTCGCTAGCATGTTTCTAGCATGATTAACATGTTACTAGCATGTCGCTAGCATGTTTCTAGCATGATTAGCATGTCGTTAGCATGATTAGCAAGTTACTAGCATGTCGCTAGCATATTTCTAGCATGATTAGCATGTTACTAGCATGTCGCTAGCATGTTGTTAGCATGATTAGCAAGTTATTAGCATGTTTCTAGCATGATTAGCATTTTACTAGCATGCTGTTGCATGATTAGCATGTGACTAGCATGTTTGCTAGCATGATTAGCAAGTTACTAGCATGTCGCTAGCATGTTTCTAACATGATTAGCATGTTACTAGCATGTCGCTAGCATGTTGGTAGCATGATTAGCAAGTTAGTAGCATGTCGCTAGCATGTTTCTAGCATGATTAGCATGTTACTAGCGTGTCGCTAGCATGTTTCTAACATGATTAGCATGCTACTAGCATGTCTCTAGCATGATTAGCATGTGACTAGCATGTCGCTAGCATGTTTGTAGCATGATTAGCATGTCGTTAGCATGATTAGCATGTTACTAGCATGTCGCTAGCATGTTTCTAACATGATTAGCATGCTATTAGCATGTCTCTAGCATGTCGCTAGCATGTTTCTAGCATGATTAGCAAGTGACTAGCATGTTGCTAGCATGATTAGCATGTTACTAGCATGTCGCTAGCATGTTTCTAACATGATTAGCATGCTATTAGCATGTCTCTAGCATGTCGCTAGCATGTTTCTAGCATGATTAGCAAGTGACTAGCATGTTGCTAGCATGATTAGCATGTCTCCAGCATGATTAGCATGTTACTAGCATGTCGCTAGTATGTTTCTAGCATGATTATTAGCATGCTACTAGCATGTTGCTAGCAAGACTAACAAGTGACTAGCATGTCGCTAGCATGTTTCTAGCATGATTAGCAAGTGACTAGCATGTCGCTAGCATGTTTCTAACATGATTAAACATGCTACTAGCATGTTGCTAGCAAGACTAGCAAGTGACTAGCATGTGACTAGCATGTTTGCTAGCATGATTAGCAAGTTACTAGCATGTCGCTAGCATGATTAGCATGTTACTAGCATGGCGCTAGCATGTTTCTAGCATGATTAACATGTTACTAGCATGTCGCTAGCATGATTAGCATGTTACTAGCATGTCTCTAGCATGTTTCTAGCATGATTAACATGTTACTAGCATGTCGCTAGCATGTTTCTAGCATGATTAGCATGTCGTTAGCATGATTAGCAAGTTACTAGCATGTCGCTAGCATATTTCTAGCATGATTAGCATGTTACTAGCATGTCGCTAGCATGTTGTTAGCATGATTAGCAAGTTATTAGCATGTTTCTAGCATGATTAGCATTTTACTAGCATGCTGTTGCATGATTAGCATGTGACTAGCATGTTTGCTAGCATGATTAGCAAGTTACTAGCATGTCGCTAGCATGTTTCTAACATGATTAGCATGTTACTAGCATGTCGCTAGCATGTTGTTAGCATGATTAGCAAGTTATTAGCATGTCGCTAGCATGTTTCTAGCATGATTAGCATGTTACTAGCATGTCGCTAGCATGTTTCTAGCATGATTAGCATGTCGTTAGCATGATTAGCAAGTTACTAGCATGTCGCTAGCATATTTCTAGCATGATTAGCAAGTTATTAGCATGTCGCTAGCATGTTTCTAGCATGATTAACATGTTACTAGCATGTCGCTAGCATGTTTCTAGCATGATTAGCATGTCGTTAGCATGATTAGCAAGTTACTAGCATGTCGCTAGCATATTTCTAGCATGATTAGCATGTTACTAGCATGTCGCTAGCATGTTGTTAGCATGATTAGCAAGTTATTAGCATGTTTCTAGCATGATTAGCATTTTACTAGCATGCTGTTGCATGATTAGCATGTGACTAGCATGTTTGCTAGCATGATTAGCAAGTTACTAGCATGTCGCTAGCATGTTTCTAACATGATTAGCATGTTACTAGCATGTCGCTAGCATGTTGTTAGCATGATTAGCAAGTTATTAGCATGTCGCTAGCATGTTTCTAGCATGATTAGCATGTTACTAGCGTGTCGCTAGCATGTTTCTAACATGATTAGCATGCTACTAGCATGTCTCTAGCATGATTAGCATGTGACTAGCATGTCGCTAGCATGTTTGTAGCATGATTAGCATGTCGTTAGCATGATTAGCATGTTACTAGCATGTCGCTAGCATGTTTCTAACATGATTAGCATGCTATTAGCATGTCTCTAGCATGTCGCTAGCATGTTTCTAGCATGATTAGCAAGTGACTAGCATGTTGCTAGCATGATTAGCATGTTACTAGCATGTCGCTAGTATGTTTCTAGCATGATTAGCATGCTACTAGTATGTTGCTAGCAAGACTAACAAGTGACTAGCATGTCGCTAGCATGTTTCTAGCATGATTAGCAAGTGACTAGCATGTCGCTAGCATGTTTCTAGCATGATTAACATGCTACTAGCATGTTGCTAGCAAGACTAGCAAGTGACTAGCATGTGACTAGCATGTTTGCTAGCATGATTAGCAAGTTACTAGCATGTCGCTAGCATGATTAGCATGTTACTAGCATGGCGCTAGCATGTTTCTAGCATGATTAACATGTTACTAGCATGTCGCTAGCATGATTAGCATGTTACTAGCATGTCTCTAGCATGTTTCTAGCATGATTAGCATGTTACTAGCATGTCGCTAGCATGTTTCTAGCATGATTAGCAAGTTACTAGCATGTCGCTAGCATATTTCTAGCATGATTAGCATGTTACTAGCATGTTGCTAGCATGTTGTTAGCATGATTAGCAAGTTATTAGCATGTTTCTAGCATGATTAGCATTTTACTAGCATGCTGTTGCATGATTAGCATGTGACTAGCATGTTTGCTAGCATGATTAGCAAGTTACTAGCATGTCACTAGCATGATTAGCATGTCACTAGCATGTTTAAAGCATGATTAGCATGTTACTAGCATGTTGCTAGCATGATTTAGATAGATAGATAGAAGTAGTTTGAAAAGCTTGCAGTTTGAAGAAGTCTGAAGTTTAAATAACAAGATAGATAGATAGATAGATAGATAGATAGATAGATAGATAGATAGATAGAGTAGATAGGGTGGTAAGGTGTTGCTATGCAGTTGCTAAGGAACCCGGGTTGGTTGCTAGGGTGTTGCAATGCGGTTGCTAGGGTATCTGGGTCGGTTGCTAGGATGTTGCTATGCGGTTGCTAGGGTACCCGGGGTGGTTGCTATTAGGTTGCTATGGTACTCGGGGTGGTTGCTAAGGTGATGCTACGTGGTTGCTATGGTACCCAGGGTCGTTGCTAAGGTGTTGCTACGCAGTTGCTAAGGTACCCGGGTTGGTTGCCAGGGTGTTGCTACGCAGCAGTTGCTAAGGTACCCGGGGTGGTTGCTAGGGTGTTGCTATGCGGTTGCTAGGGTAACCGGGGTGGTTGCTAAGGTGTTGCTATGCAGTTGCTAGGGTACTCGGGGTGGTTGCTAGGGTACCCGGGGTGGTTGCTAAGATGTTGCTATGGAGTTGCTAGGGTACTCGGGGTGGTTGCTAAGGTGTTGCTATGCAGTTGCTAGGGTACTCGGGGTGGTTGCTAGGGTACCCGGGGTGGTTGCTAAGGTGTTGCTATGGAGTTGCTAGGGTACTCGAGGTGGTTGCCAAGGTGTTGCTATGCGGTTGCTAGGGTACCCGAGGTGGTTGCCAAGGTGTTGCTATGCGGTTGCTATGATAGCTGGGGTGGTTGCTAGGGTGTTGCTAGGGTACACGGGGTGGTTGCTATGGTGTTGCTAAGGTGTTGCTAGAGTGTTGCTATGCGGTGGCTAGGGTGCCCAGGGTGGTTGCTAGGTGTTGCTATGCATTTGCTAGGATACCCTGGGGTGGTTGCTAGGGCGTTGCTATGTGGTTGCTAAGGTACCCGGGGTGGTAGCATGATTAGCAAGTTACTAGCATGTCGCTAGCATGATTAGCAAGTTACTAGCATGTTGTTAGCATTTTGCTAGCATGATTAGCAAGTGACTAGCATGTCGCTAGCATGTTTCTAGCATGATTAGCATGCTACTAGCATGTCTCTAGCATGATTAGCAAGTTATTAGCATGTCGCTAGCATGTTTCTAGCATGATTAGCATGTGACTAGCATGTCACTAGCATGTTTCTAGCATTATTAGCATGCTACTAGCATGTCTCTAGCATGATTAGCATGTTACTAGCATGTCGCTAGCATGTTTCTAGCATGATTAGCATGCTACTAGCATGTCACTAGCATGTTTCTAGTATGATTAGCATGCTACTAGCATGTCTCTAGCATGATTAGCATGTCACTAGCATGTTTCTAGCATGATTAGCATGTCGCTAGCATGTTTCTAGTATGATTAGCATGCTACTAGCATGTCTCTAGCATGATTAGCATGTCACTAGCATGTTTCAAGCATGATTAGCATGTTACTAGCATGTTGCTAGCATGATTTAGATAGATTAGAAATAGAATTAGATAGAGTGGAAGCTTAAATGAAATTTGACCAAAATCAACATTTTTCACTTTTTTTGTCTGTAGCTCAAAATTAGCCCGTGCATATTCAGAGTCATTTTGCCAGCACGAGTCACATATGGGATTTGGCCATAAGGGCTCAGCAGTGGTTTACATTTTACTTGCCCTGCCACCAAAAATAAAATAGTTTTGTTATTGTTTTTGATACCAGTTCAATTTTACAATTCTCGATTCCAACTGAAGACAAGTGAACAGTCAGTAAGAACAAATGAACAAATTATAAGCAATAGCACAAATAAATAAACAGAACAAAGATGAATAAAAATAAACAATGCTTTAGGTTTTGGAGTTTGTAGATGTTCATGTACAGAAACTGAATAATCAAATGTAAAATAACATTGCATAGCCTGTTTTTTTTCTGTTCAAGCGCAATTTGTGGCAATTTGAGGCTCGCGCGCTGAGACGCGGCTCTGTGTGTGCACAGAACATACTGAATGGACCTTTCATGTCTTCTTGCCCTTTAATGCTTTAAACTCTCTTGAATGTTTAAGTCGGCCAGGCTTAAATCAGTGCAAATTATCAACTTTCGTGACAAATCCGTCCAGAGCGTCATTCACACTGGTACCAGGCCATCTGATCGGGCAGTCCTTATTGTCCAGCCGTTGGCCTTAATTGTAAATAAAAAGGCTAAAATACAACTTTGATGGTAAACACTTAAAAACTTTGCTACTGCAGCACGTTACAAAGGTTTCATTCATTAATATTAGTTATTGCATTAGCCATTAAGAATATTCTGATTATGATTATAACATGATTAACAATATATTACATCTTTTATTTCTTTTGGTTGATGTTAATAAATTATTTCACATTTATTAAGGTAAATTAGTGATTTAAAAAACTACGAAGATCCACAAGCAGAAAGACATATTTTGAAGGTAAATCAGAAGTGCACAGACTGTTTTGTGAAGGTGTAGGCTACATTTACCTTCACTAATTTACCTTCCTACACTGTTCCTAACTTAATGTTAGTTCATAATGAATTTAACTAATGTTAACACGTACAATTAAATGCTACACATTTTTAGATAGCTGTGTAAAATATGTCCGACTAGGTGCATATGTGTAGTTCATGCAGTGATATTTGTGTATATTTTATATGACAGACCTTTAGGTTTTGGATGTTTTGTTAATGGCATTTATTACTTCAAAATTAAAGGCTGACGACTCGCGCTTTGTGATTCTTAAGATTGAGTGAATGTAGACTGTAGTTCTCGTTGATGAAGGGCCCCTCAAGAGGTAAAGCCCAGGGGCCCCTTACGGTGTTAATGCGGCCCTGTTTGCAATCACACACAGTCGGAACCCACCCAGCAAAAAAAAACTCGTTGAAAAGACGTCTAAAAGACGACAATGCCAGACGTCCAAACAACGTCAAAAAGACGTCTATAAAAAGACGTCCAAATTACGTCTAAATGTGGTTGTAAAGTTGAAGTTGAAAAAAAACGTCTTTTCAGGCCTAATTCCAATCGTGAATTCATGATTATATTTATATTTCATATTCATAATTACGGTCAAAATAAGACAATTCACAAAAGAGTACCAAAACATTTATTGACACATTAAATACATCTTTCACGTAAAAGAAACACATTCCTGATCACATCTTAAGTCTGCATTTGATCAAACATACCATAAAAACAGTAATTTTGTGTAATAGAACAACAAATATAATTGTTTTCTATATGAATGCATTGTAAAATGTGATGTATTCCTGCAAACTAAATTTTTCAGCATCATTACTCCAGTCTTTAGTGTCACATGATCTTCAGAAATCATAATAATATACTGATTTACTGCTCAAGAAACATTCCTGATTATTATCAATGTGGAAAACAGTTGTGCTGCCCAATATTTTTGTGGAAACCGTGATATTTTTTTCAGTATTCTTTGGATAGAACTTTCAAAAGAGCAGTATTTATTTGAAACAATTTTTTTTTTAACAATTTAAAAGTCTTTACTGTAACTTTTCATCAAATGAATCCATCTTTTCTATATAAACATTATTTTTCAAAACAATAAAATCTTTAAAATATTGAAAATGTTTATAAAACAGAACAATGACTAATTATAACACATTAGAACATATTTCACCCCAAAATGTCAAATTTGTCATTAATTACTTACCCTCATGTCACTCCAAACCCATAAGACCCTTTTGTGCAGAACACAAATGAAGATATTTTTAACAGAAGCCTTGTGTACGCAAAAACAAACAAGTGGAACAGTGCAACCCAACACTGATGAATCATGGTGCTCTCGTGAACGTGTTATTTTGTAAATGAAAATGCAATGTTTTTTTGTGCACACAAAACATTCACATCACTTCATAAAATTGGGGTTAAACAACTGGAGTCACATGGTTTGATTTAATGATGCCTTTACTACCTTTCTGAGGCTTGAAAGTGGTAGTTGCATAAACTGTGAAATGGAGGGGCAGACATTTCTCTAAAAAGATCAACATTTATGTTTCAAAGATGAACAAATGTCTTAGAGGTTTGGAACGACATGAAGGTGAGTGATGAAAATGTTTGGTTTAACTAACACATTAGGTACATCTGTTCCTTCAGTGGCATCAGTAGATCTCTGATCTCTGATCTTCTGGTTCTTCTGCTCCTTCCACCATCCCAATCCTGGATTATTGAGCCATGACAGAAGTTTCCACTTTGAATGCAACAGCCTGGCTGTTTTTTCTCCAGCATCTGAAGTGAGAAAGAAAAAGATTACCAAAATATAAATGTAAAAATAAAAACAATAATAAACAATAAATATATAATAATAATAATAAAAACAATCAGGGTTCCTTCACATTTTTCATTTCAATATTCCATACTTTTCCAGACTCAAATTTCCAAACCTCTCGGTAGATTTTCAGATCATATTTAACATAAATGGTTCATACAGCATTATTTTCAGCTTTATATTTGGTATATAGTACAGTCATCTGTCAATATTTTTATCTTGTTTTTCATTGATTTTCTTAAAATAACACACGGAGGCCCTAAAATAAAAAAGAATAAAAAAAAAATGTTTTGCAATACTAATGCATTACAATTTCTAGTTTTATATAACCTATTTCCTTTGTGCATTACTGCCATCTTACTATGAATAAAACGATAGCATGGATGCACATGAATTAACAGAGATCTACCTGCTCAAAATGTAGCTTTTCTTTATGGTAGTACCTCTAATATCAAGGCCTAATGTCCAATTTAACTCATCCTCTGTGGCGGTGGGAGAAACTATGACACGAAATGGGCTGAAGGCATAAAATTTGCCAAGTTCAAAGGTCTATAAAAAAGACTGGTACTGTAAAAAAGTGTTTAAGATTTGGCTTTCATTGGGGCAATATGCCATATATCAAGGCCTTTGGTCTCTTTAATGCATAGTCTGTGGCAGCCAAGAAATCACACCGAGAAATGGGCTGATGGCACAATAGGTGGATCTGTGTGCATTGTCCTATATGTTTTTTTTTTTTTGCAAAGATCCTTGAGACAATGTAATATGGTGCTTATAACCTGCATTTTTCATAATGAAAAAGTACACACTAAATTCATTCATTTGACGATCACTAAAGAATCACTAAACAGCTGCCATGAAACCTCACTTCTTGTACGATAAATTTATTTTCATTAAATTCTTAATTTTAGCAGGCATGTGATCAGCTAGAGACAAAAAAGAAGGAAAATCTGACCACGCCCAAGTCACGCCCACAAGCAAGCCACACCCCCAGCATTTATTAAAAATATATATTTTAGCACATTAAAAGATATATCTTATACTGTAAGAATACATACTATTGTCCTGTAAAAAATAAGAAGCACTAATAATCATGATAACAATATAATATATTATAATGAAGTACTATAATATATTATAGTAAAGTATATAGTATATAGAATTGTTATTATTATTAAAGTACCTGCCAAAAGTTGGAAACATTACAATTAATGATTCTGAAATAAATATCTTCTGCTCATCAAGGCTGAATTTATTTGATTAAAATAAAAATAAATAAATAAAACAGCAATATTGTGAAATATAATTAAATAAAAAAAAAGTTTTCAATTTGAATACATTATAAAATGTAATGTTATTCCTGTGATGCAAAGCAGAATTTTCTTCATCATTACTCCAGTTTTCAGTGTCACATGATCTTTTAGAAATCATAATTTATTTGACTCTCAAGAAACATTTCTGATTATTATCAATGTTGAAAACAATTTTGCTGCTTCATATTTTGTGTGGAAATGGTGATACACTTTATTTTTCAGGATCTTTTTATAAATATAAAGTTTAATGAACAGCATTTATTTGCATTTATCAAATATAATAATTACATTTTTTAATGCATTTATTAAATAGAAATCATTTTAAATGTCTTCACTCACTTTTAATCACTTTCATGCATGAATAAAATGATTAATTTATCTCTCGTTTTAAAATCTTATACAAATGTTTGAGTGGTATCATTGTTTCCACAAAAATATTCAGCAGCAAAACTATTTTTACATTGATAATATTAAGAAATGTTTCTTGAGCAGCAAAACAGCATATTAGAATGATTTCTGAAGGATTATGTGACACTGAAACTTCTCATTGTAAACAACAACATATTTATAAACGTTTCTAATGACAAATGTTGCGTTTCTAAATGCAAATTAAAGGGGCTCAAACCTATTAGACTACAGTCTCTTATATAATTACAACACAACCGTTGGGAGTTTTATGACAGCACTAGCAATCTCAAATTCTCACCGCCATTCATAAAAAAAATAGAGTAACACGATCTACGCGAATCACATGGGTCCTCAGAGGTCGGAAAAAAATCACATCTCTGTTTTATATTATTAAAAAACTAAATAGGGCAAAAGTCTGGAAACACAAATATTTTTCCATACACTGGTTTCTTTTTTCCATACTTTTCCAGACCTGGAAAATACTTAAATCAAATTCCATACTTTTCCAAACCCCATAGGAACCCTGAACTATGGTTATCCAAAATGTAAAGTACACTTGAGTTTTCCCTACTGTTAGGGTATTTCCACCTCAGGGCACAAAAGTGGAACTGACTTGCACCATGAGAACAATTTTCAGCACAGTTTTTTGTCACTTCCTATACAGGGCTTCAGACTGTTTTGTGACTGATTTTTCTGCTGGTGCGAGTAAATTTTGTGAGCGATCGCGCTGGTGCAACCACCACATTGCCCCACCTCATAAGCGCTGCTATTTCTGTTGCATATGAGAAGCATCAAACAGCAAGCGAAACAAAGCTAGTGAAAGCTACTACTCGTTTGAGCTGTGCAGCGCAGACTGTTTATCAGCTCGGATCAGCGCAGCGCAAACAAACTTCGAGCTCAGAACAGGTTTACTCAGGAAGCAGTGTTGATTTTATGACACTTACTGCACAGTGCTCCGAGATCCAGTGAGAAGCACTTGAATTCGCTGCAGAATGAATAATGTTGCCGTGAGCTCTAGTGAAAAGCATTCAAATTCTGCACAGAAATCTGTTATAAACAGGTCAAACAGTGCTGACATATAACCAGAAGTAGTAACGCTAATTATAACCATGTTGTTGTGGCAGAAATAGTTGAATTTCATTACATTACGCATTTCAGGGTTTGTACAACCTTTTGAGAAAGAAATTCAAGCACTTTAAAGTATTTCACACAACTATTTACAGCACTTTAAAACTCTAAATCTATTAATTTAAAAGTTTTTTTTAAAGGGATGACCAAAATATTCTTTGTGGTAAACAAACACTTTTGTAAAATAAAAAAAGGGGAATCAAATTACCACTCTAACCAGTAGATGGCAGCAGAGGAACACTTATAGGCTTATTAGTCAATCATTTCTACTTTTTACTTTATTTTTGAAATTATAAAATCACTGTTATAAAATTTTAAATATCAAGAAATCAGATTTGGTAAAAGTTTTGCTCTTTTTTGTGTATGAAGAAAGAAAAGTCACAAAGTGCATTGAAAAACACAAACTTCTCTGACTGAATCACAGATAAAGCAAGAGAGCTCCTTTTATAATCACTGAAGTTGCTGGTCAGTTCCGTATAATACTACAGAAGAATAATGGTACATTTAATAAGAAGAATGAGTAGAATATGTTAATTTTCTATATAAAACTTACATTTTGCACGTTACTGTTAATAAAAGTACATTTGTGCTTCCAACTCAAGCTCAGTGCTTTACTGTCAAATGTGCATTACCAAGAAATAAATGTGTAATATTACTAGTAACTACAATTATTAATGGAAAACAATAATAATTGTATGATTTAATTATCTTTATTTTGAATACCCCACCACACCACCCTCAGCTCTACCAAATCTGCTTCTGGCGCCACCAGGGGCAGACTTAACCAATAGGCGAGGTAAGCAGCCGCTTAGGGCCCCGGGGAATCAGGGGGCCCTGTCTGATATTCGCGAAAGATATTTGGCAAATGCACCAGTATGTATTTGTGTTATGGAGAGCGTCAAATGTTCACTCACCACTCAAAACGGCGAGTTTTGTCAGGTGCGAAGTTCTGCAAGCTTGTGAATCCTCTCATTATAACAACGTGTAGATAAGATGTAAATAAGAGATTCATTGTGCAGAGAGCTTATTAACGGAACGTCGTGAGATCGTGATGAACTGAAGTGAGTGACAGCTTTTAGTGATTATAGACGGAGCGGAGCGCTCTTTGCGCGCATTCTAAGCTGTTTTGACTCTCAGAACAGTTATATTCACCTCAGTAAAGAAATTGTGTTTCAAGTCATAATTTTATTTGTCTTGATGTTTCAAAATGACTCGTGTGCTTTTCCTAGGTGCACCAGCGCGAACAATAAATGCAAATGAACTAAAAACGCATGTAAATGCACGAATGCAATGACTGGAGATTTTCGCTTAATAGATTACATTTTCGATTTGTTTTTCGGCAAACCCTATCGTATGCCTTAAGAACACTTGGAATACGGAACGAGTTGCATGGGATAATTTTTATGACATTTTAATCCTTTTTGGAAAAAGATTGAAGAAGTTTACAATTCATTAAATGGACAAGTGCAAGCATTTTTTTAATATAATGTCTTCTTTTGTTATCCGAAAAAATAAGGTAGCTTAATATGGCTTTAGAACAGCATCAGGTTGACTAATTATTTAGGCTACTTAAGTTGTGAAGGGGTAATAGTTATTAGAGCTGTCGCGATTCGTCGATTTTAGTCGACTAGTCGATTTTGAAAAATCATCGACTTCATTTTGCTCGCGTCGACTAACCGGCAAAATACCGGAAGTGCCGCATTTCACGGACGAGAATCCATAAAACATATTATTAGACTATTTCCCAAGGCTGCATGATATTAAACCCATTTAAAAATCAGAATTAAGCATAATTGTGAATTCACAAAAAGCTATGATTTAATTAAATAATTATATGCGATGCAGTTCTAACACAGTATATGCGCTTTAATTATTTACATGCGTGTAGGTTAAGCACGTGCGTCACACAGCGGCTCCGTTCACAGTAGCTCCACAGAAACTGATAATTTATATGTGTGGAGCGTCTTAAACTCCATCTCTGCATGTTGTTGTGAGTTTGGGTTTATTATAACGTTCATCTGGAATGCAACGTGCGCCATTTCATCAGATTTGTAAGATAAATCATTTATAAACCTGTGTGCAAACAGGAGAATACATCGCGATTTCAAAATTAAAGCTCAAACCCTCACTCTGAGTTTACACGTTTTGATGTCCACATATTAGTTTAATTACAGCAGCTATAGCATTTCTGTCCTAAAGAAATGGCCAAATATTAAAGATTAAGTGGACGTTTTAATTAAATGGTGCTTGGTCAATATTAAACAAGGATTAGATCGCGCAGTAATGTTTAAAAATAATCATCAGGCCGTCGCGCCCCCAGCAGGCCTTTGTTGTTATGCGTAATCTACATTAGCTCTATTGTTTATAATACATTATGTATTTTACAGTTTTGTTCAATAAAACCATATGATTTCTTGCTTTTGATACTTTATTTGAACTAATTATTATTGCATCATTGCTATTATATATGTATTTAAGTCATTTTAAAAGCTATTGTTCACTTACATCTATTTTTATTTTTTTTTTTTATTTTTTTTTTTTGGCCTGTCAGTAGCACAGATAACACATGACAGTACATATGCATGGCTATACTATCATCATTCACAGCCTTTTTTTTCTTTTTTTTTAATTAAATATATTTATTTATTTATTTATTTATTATTTTTTTTTTAATATTAATTAATTAATTAAATTTTATATACCCTTTACTTAACCACACTGTGACAGACAAGACCAGGGGACAGAGAAAACAAGAGAGAAGAAAGAAGAAGAAGAAAGGAAAAAAAAAAAAAAAAAAAAAAAAAAAAAAAAAAAAAGGTTGTGGGAAAGTCAACAAAGAAGGGAAAGAGAGAGAGGAAAAAAGGAGAATGGGGGATAGAGAGAGAGAGGGAGAAAAAACAAAAACAAAAAAACAGAAATTTGCTTCAATACCTGCTGACAAAAAGAGAAAAAACCGAAGACACACAACATCAAAGAGACTGCAGCAACAACCAACATCTGTATAAATCACAATAAATTCTAAATGTTAAATGTTATTGAGCAGCACACATAACTAATATTACAAAATAAGTTTTGAAGCAACAGCAGATCAAGACAATGTGTGTCTGTGAGCACCTGTTTTTACACCAATGTGAATGCTTGAGTGTACACCTGTGTGTGTGAGCGCGCTTGTGTTCATAAGGTTCCTCCATGTAAATGTTTAATAGTGTGTGTGGGGAACAACAGCCCCATCCCGCAAGGCATGAAGCAGGCACGGAACAGACCCGGGCCCCAAACATCCGGAGGCCCCCCAGGGCACGAGACCCCCAGGAGAACCACCGCAGGGACAACCGCGGCCTCCACCAAAAAAGGGCAGAGGAGAGCCCGAAGGCGGGACCTCCGACAGCCACAGTGTAGGCGCCCCAGGGTGCCGTGGCGGCAAGCCCGCAGGCTCCACCGGCAGCCGACCACACCAGGGCGGACCAGGCCTGGGCCGGAGACCCAAAGGCCCCCACCCCACAAACGGGGCCCAGCAAGGCCAGTAGGGCCAGGCCCCGCCAATCGACCGCCGAGAGCGGGCCGGCGCTCGCCCGAGCATCCTGCCCCGGCGCGAGAAATCACCAACGCACGGCGGCATCCTCCCCGGCAGGGCATGGTGGTGGGGGGGGGGTCGACTAAGATGATGAGTGAGGCGGAGTCTAAGGCCCGACCTGACACATAGACGTAGACGACAAGCACACATATACACAAGCATATGTTCCCACCCTCATGCACGCAAACAAATATTCACACCTTCGCCCCACATGTAGACACACAAAAATGGACACAGTACCCACACTCACACTCCCCATATGCACTCTATACTCCTAGATCCAGGCACCACCACCCCCAGAGGGGTAGCCAGCGCCCGATCCCGGAGCTGAACCCCCTTCGCTCCGGCGTGGGGACAGGAAGACCACCCGGTCCCCGCAGCAGCAGAGAAAATCAACAGCCCAGACCCCGACCGGGCGGCCAGCTCATCCTCACAGCCCCGGCCCCAGACAGAGAACAGAGAACAGGGGTGTGAAAAAAAAAAAAAAAAAAAAAAAAAACGACCCCATGCTTCACCCACCCGCTCAAATGTAGTGTTGGTGTGTGTTGTTCTAAGGTGCTTTAAAACAGGGGTGCTTTAAAACAGGGGAGGGGCACCCTCCACAAGCTTGTGTCAGCTCGTCCCCTCCCTAGAGCCCTCAATGTCTATGTGCAACTTAAAATTGAGAAGTGGGCACTGGCCAGAGGGAAGGCTGAATGAACAGACCGCCTCCGGATGCCATTCAGTGTGCCCACCCCCAAGGCCCTATATGTATGTGTCATGTGACAGTAAGTAATGAGAATGTCTAAGCTGTAATGTGTAATTGAGATGCAGGCGCGCCACGAGGAGACAGAGGAGTACCACCTCCCCCGCATCCCAGCGACTCACCCGCACCTCAAAACCCTACCTATGTGTTGGTGTGATGGAGCGGGAGAAGTGAAGCCTTAGGGATGGGAGGAAAACATCAGAGGGGGCAAAATACCCCCCCCTCTGGAGCCAGCTCCCCCGCTGACCCCCATAGGCACCCCGTTACCCCAAATCTGCCCAGGGCGGGGGGCCCAGGCCCATCCAGACCAGGGCCCATGGCAGCCCGGGCGGCCCACCAGACCCCACAGCAGAGGAAAAACTACCCCACCCCATCATCCAGTCACTTCCCAAACTACATAAGACAATAAGACACCCAGGTAAAGCCGTATACCCCGCCTCTATTGGACCCCCCCCCCGCGGAGGCACCGATGCATCGAAGACCCCCACACCAGAGCCGGGCCCAAGCGCATGCACCAACCCATGCTCCCGGCGGCACACCAACCAGGACCCAAGCCCCCCAGGCCCATCTATTTTTATTACCACAAAAACATTATTATAATTATAGGGCCCTATGAAATCCGTTTTATTTCCAAATTCAGTTTTTTCCATTTTCATTTGTCTATACTCTGTTTTAATGGTTAAATGAAATTGTATTAATCAAAAAGCCTGTCTAATTAATTGAGTTTTACAGTTTTATCTGTAACAAATTCTTATTTTCTGGATTCCATTTTAATGGTTCCATTAATTTTTCTTCTTTTCTTTTTTTTTTTCAGAAATACTGCACATTTACATTTTTCTCCTAAATAAATTCTGGTAAATAATATTTCTGGTAAATACTCCTTTATTTAAAATATGATTATAATTTTATTATTAGACTAGAACACGTGGATATGTTGTCGTTCTTATACTATAATACTGAACTGATTTCAGTGATTTGGACTGAGATGAGATGGACACTTGCTTCTTGCACTCTATGTTGCACTTTACTTTTGCTTTTTTTTTTTTTTTGCGGGAAATTAATCGTTTAGATTAACCGACTAATCGATAAATTAGTCGATAGATTAATCAAAATAAATATAGTCGTTAGTGGCAGCCCTAATAGTTATAATAAATATTAGTTATAGCTATAATGAGAGAGAGCTAGCGAGCAAAATAAGGGTTACGCATAAAAGAGCATTATAGTTATTGTGTTGGGGCCCCGTACCTGAAATTTGCTTAGGGCTCCCAATCACTAAGTCCGCCCCTGGGCGCCACCGTCTGTAGAACTCGCCACTGCTCTCAAAAGTTAGTCTGGAGCCCTGCTCTATATGCATTGCAAATGTGGTACAATTAAAATTACTATGCAAGCACTAAAAAAAGTCAGCTGCTGAAATGTTAAAAGGATAGTACATAAGAACCGTGACCCTAAAAGGGTTATAAAAACCGAACCGAATATAAATACTGAGAATGTGTTTGATATTCAAAAAAATATACTTACACAGCAAAAGATGCAGTGACCTGTGGCTGAATGGCCTTTGGTTTTATGTAGCTGTGATTGACACACAAACAAAAGGGAATAAAAGATAATAGCATCACTGAATATGTTGGGGATTGCCCCACTGAATGCTGGTTAATAGTTATTGACCGCTGCAGAACTCTTGTCAGGGAGTCGGAGTCATCATATTGAGTTTGACTGTTTATTGTACAAGATTTGACCATATACACATGTTGGTGTATTTGAGGTAGTTTTCTTGCACATAAATGCTGCACCTGAGTGAGAGCACACGATGTTACTGCTGCGCTGAAGTAACTTAGTGAATAGGCAGTTACGCTAAGACTATACATGCTGTGAACACTGCACTACGTTATTTACGCAAGTCATTACAAACATCACGCAGATCGCAAGTTTTAAACTTAAAGGGGAAGAATTCACAACAGAATATGAGTCAAATATTGCATATTTCTGTACAAATTAAAGTGTACTCATTGTTCAGGAGTGATTATCAACTAATCAGTACGTCAGGGGTTCTCAACTCTGGCCCTCAAGATCCACTGTCATACAGAAGGTGCGTCTCAGCTTCATAGTTCGCTAGGTTGTGAATTAATATATTGTGTACACAAATTCAGGCACTGGTAAGGACAGTGGCTCATTACAAACTGATGACTATTTCCGTCCTCGTACAACATCACTACTGACTTATGCACAACAGTAAAACTGATATATTTTTTTATGCTATTTACAGACCATTATTTTTACATGTACGTGCAAGATTTCAGTTATAAATAAATTGGAAATGTTTGCTAGATTAGATATTACCTGTCTAGTGATGTATGTTTTTGCTGAAATATAATATTGTTTGTGTTTTAAATCTATCACGTGTCATTTTGTAGCGAATTATCTCAAGTTTTGAGCTTCAGAACTTCCTATAAGGGAACATAGTGAGCATCGATGCTTCATGGTTTTCACAGCTTTTTAGGGAGCAAACATTTCAGTGCACTGTACATTTTTTGTTATTGAGACAGCCCTTAACCACTGACTACTGATCACACTCACCTGTTTGTGACTTTATAGTTAGTAAAACTGAAGACCTTGATTAAGCCCAAAGTATACTTCACTTTTTAAGCATACGCGAGGGACAGCGTACAGTACACGTGATGCGAATTTCGTCATCAGAACAGTGTGCACGTACTGTATGCACACCACCCGATTTTTGTAATCGTGCATACTTTGTACGCGCAGGTCGCACATGCGCATTGAAGTTATTTAGCAGTAATATTTTTTTTCCACAAGGTGGCAACACTGTCCCGGGCCGTTGTTTCACAGTAGAAAACGAACCTAAAGAGACGGAACAACAAAATAGCGGAGACTGCAACAACAACAGACAGCCGCATTGACAAGCGTTTGTGAGCGAGAGGGTATGAGACAACTCAGCTTTGGTTTAAAAGTTAAACAATATTTGTTATCTGTCATAACTTAACAGGGAAAAATAGAACAGACACTAGACATGGATGAAGCTTTCTAGTGCGCATGTGTCGACCGCCGCGTTCGCGCACAACATCAAATGGAGTATACTATTGAAAGGCTATGTGTTCGACTGTACACATATGCTAACGTATGTGTACAAAAAACGAAGTATACTTTGGGATTTAGTTTGTTCATGTGCAGTGCACTTGGTTGGAGCAAAACTCTGCATGTATGTGGACCTTGAGAGACAATGTTGAGATCTCCTGCAATATGTTCTGAACATGACAATTCAGAGAGGCAGGATGGCTTCTAGATTGATGACTTACAACACTGGTTTTCAGTCCTGGGCATGGAGGACCAACGTTCTGTAGAGTTTCTGGTGATCCTTGATCAGCTGCTCAGGTCTGCTTAATTGGGGTTGGAGCTAAACTCTTCAAAGAGAAAGAAGACAACCAATATTATGATGTTAAAAAGTTAAACAAAGTTAAAGTTAAAAAATTTGATTCATAAATATGCACAACATCTAAAAATGCACAAAGATGAGAAGAAAGCAATGTGTTTTAATGAGAACTTTCAACCCACTGAAAAATAAGAAGCAATATTAAGTCACAGATGCATTTTTATTTATTCTTGTTATTCTTATTATTATTATTGAAATAAGTTACAATTACTTTGTGGTTTATCAATGATTTTCAGTCTCTGAAATAGAAAAGATCTATCTATGATAAGTGGCATCATACATACATCATGTGACAATATATAATAAGAGTTCTAACACCGTGTCTACACTGGACGGCGCAACAAAATACAATAGAACTTATTCTAATCAGTGATGCTGTCTACACTGGATGCGGCGCGACACAACAAATCCCTGACAGTAAACTGATGCCTCGTTCTATTTATGACGTACTGACAGAAAGTTCAAATGATTTACAACAGTCGCTTTGTCGCGTCCACTGTAGACACGGTGTGAGAGTGTCTAGCTTGGGTATAGAGAATGGGAATCTACGTCATTGTGCATTGCATTGTGGGTATACAATACAAATTACCAGAGGAAAAAAATGACTATTTACATTAATATTTTAAGAGCTTCTTGAACTTTAGAGGGAAGTGGTGTGTGGCCAAGTATGGTGACCCATACTCGGATTTGTGCTCTGAATTTAACCCATCCAAGTGCACATACACCCGAGCAGTGGGCAGCCAATGGCGCCCGGGGAGCAGTTGGGGGTTCGGTGCTCAAGGGTCTCACCTCAGTCGTGGTATTGAGGGTGGAGAGAGTGCTGGTTATTCACTCTCCCCACCTACAATCGCTGCCGGACCTGAGACTCGAACCCACGACCTTCGGGTTACAAGTCCGACTCTCTATCCATTAGGCCACGACTGCCCTTTATTAGAATAAATGGACTAATATTCGAATCCCTTGTGTTATTAAAGTTTGTGGTCGGTTTTTTTATGTTTATGCTATGTTCACAAAGAAAACTGCATTTATTTGATCATAAATAAAAACAGTAATGTTGTGAAATATTATTACAATTTAAAATAACTTCTATGTGAATATAATGTAAAAATGTAATTTATTCTTGTTTTCGCTAAGCATGATTCCTGAAGGATCATGTGACACTGGAGACTGGGGTAATGATGCTGAAAATTCAGCTTTGATCACTTTTTAAAACATATTGAAATGGAAAATAGTTGTTAAAAATGGTAATTTCACAATATTACTATTTTCTGTATTTTAATTAAATAAATGCAGCAGTGGTGAACATAAAATATTTCTTTCAAATACAACCCCAAATCAGAAAAAGTTGGGATAGTATGAAAAACGCAAATAAAAAAATAAAGTAGAGATTTCTAAATTTACTTTGACTTGTATTTCATTGCAGACAATATGAACACAAAATATTTCATGTTTTGTCTGGTCAACTTCATGTCATTTGTAAATATACATCCTTTCCTGTCATTCAGACCTGCAACACATTCCAAAAAAAGTTGGGACAGTAAAGCATTTACCACTTTGTAATGTTGCCATTCCTTTTTCACAACACTTAAAAGACGTTTAGGGACTGAAGACACCAAGTGATGAAGTGTTTCAGCTGTAATTTTGTCCCATTCTTCCTGCAAACAAGTCTTAAGGTGGGCAACAGTACGGGGTCTTCGTTGTCGCATTTTGCGCTTCAAAATGCGCCACACATTCTCTATTGGAGACAGGTCAGGACTGCAGGCAGGCCAGTCAAGTACCCGTACCCTCTTCCTCCGCAGCCAGGACTTTGTAATGTGTGCAGAATGTGGTTTTGCATTGTCTTGTTGAAATATGCATGGACGTCCCTGGAAAAGATGTCTTCTTGAAGGCAGCATATTGTGCTCCAAAATCTCTATGTACTTTTCAGCATTAATGGTGCCATCACAGAAGTGCAAGTTACCTTTGCCAAGGGCACTGACACAACCCCATACCATGACAGACCCTGGCTTTTGGACTTGTTGCTGGTAACAGTCTGGATGATCCTTTTCTTCTTTGGTCCGAAGAGAAGGACCGCAGCTCGCGTAAGTGTTGTAATACTTTTTTGCAGTTCTGTTGTTTAAATTATTTACTTGCTGCTAGGAAGGAATACTTCGTTTCCTACCTATTTCTATTGTGCATTTTCGTTGAGGTTTATATTTTTGATTGCACTTGCTGGCAATTAGAATAATTTGCACCTCAGCTAAGAACGAACCTGTGTGATTGTGCGAAGTGTTTAGTTTCGTATACAGCAATTAGCAGTCCTTTAAGGTTATTGGCTGTGCTGAGCAGAAGCCGGCCTCAGCGACTGTTAAGTATTTAAACTGCTTGGTGGCTGTTATAAGTTGGGAAAGCTGATTAGTCACCAGAAGAGAAGGACGGCAGCTCGCGTAAGTGTTGTAATACTTTTTCGCAGTTCTGTTGTTTAAATTATTTACTTGCTGCTAGGAAGGAATACTTCGTTTCCTACCTATTTCTATTGTGCATTTTCGTTGAGGTTTAAATTTTTGATTGCACTTGCTGGCAATTAGAATAATTTGCACCTCAGCTAAGAACGAGCCTGTGTGATTGTGCGAAGTGTTTAGTTTCGTATACAGCAATTAGCAGTCCTTTAAGGTTATTGGCTGTGCTGAGCAGAAGCCGGCCTCAGCTGTTTTCACTCTAGTCTCCTAGACCGTATTTATTTGATGTCAGAGCGCTGACGCGGAAGCGTCTGTGGAAGCGTTCAGCCATCGTGCTCAGCCTCCTCATGTGAAGACCAACGAGTGTAAAGACAGACGACTTTTCCTGTGCGACTTCAACCGAGCAACGACACCGAGCACACACTTAAGTATCATTTCTATCTTCCCTCACACACTCTCCTTCCCTATCCTCTATCCCTCCACCACTATCATGTGTTTCCAAACCATTCCGGTTCTCTCTCAACCACGCTCTAAAAACACACGCAGACGGCAACGTAATCCTGCTAACCTGTGCCCGATCGCTACATCTTCTACTACACCTCTTTCTTTTCTCTGTGGGTCTTGGAATTGCCAGTCAGCGGTCAACAAAGCTGACTTCATTTCTGCTTTTTCCTTACAATCCACTCTCAGCATCTTGGGCTTGACTGAGACCTGGATTCGTCCAGAAGACTCCGCTACCCCGGCTGCTCTCTCTCACAATTTCTCTTTCTCTCACACCCCAAGGCAAGTTGGCCGGGGTGGGGGCACTGGTCTGCTCATTTCAAACAATTGGAAATACTCAACCCACTCTCCCCTAGGCAATCACAACTCATTTGAATCTCATGCGATTACTGTAACGGCTCCTATAAAACTCCAGATAGTAGTAATCTACCGTCCCCCTGGCCAAATTCTAGCCACCTTCCTAGAGGAGCTGGACGTCCTGCTGTCCTCTTTCATGGAGGATGGCACTCCACTCTTAGTCTTTGGCGATTTCAACATTCACCTAGACAGGCCTTATGCTACAGACTTCCATTCACTCCTAGCTTCATTTGATCTCAAACGCCTTGCCACTACTAGCACGCACAAATCAGGCAACCAACTTGATTTAATTTACACACGCAACTGTACTACAGATAACATTCTGGTACAACCACTACATATCTCTGACCATTTCTTCATTACATTTACCTTACATTTTACTACCTAGGTGCCACCAGCTCCCTTTACCGGTTACTTTCAGACATAACCTATGCTCCCTTTCCCCCACCCTTCTTTCCTCTGTAGTATCCTCCTCTCTTCCCTCACCTACCCATTTCACATCTCTGGATGTGAATGCAGCTACTGACACTTTATGCTCTACCTTAACCTCTTGTCTAGACGACATTTGTCCTCTCTCCTCCAGGCCAGCACGGGCTGCCCCTTCTAACCCCTGGTTATCCGATGTTCTTCGTGAGCATCGGACCAAACTCAGAGCGGCAGAGAGAAAATGGCGCAAATCAAACGATCCGTCGGACCTGACTAGGTATCAGTCTTTGTTTTCGTCTTTCTCTACTGAAGTCCACACTGCCAAATCCTCACACTTCCACAACAAGATCAACAGCGCTCCAGACATGCGTGATCTCTTCAGAACATTTAATTCTCTCCTCTGTCCCTCCACCACCGCCCCACCCACTTCTATAACAGCTGACGACTTTGCCACTTTTTTCACAGACAAAACTAGAACAATCGGTAACCAGTTCTCAACTCACACACACAGGACCTCCAACCAACCACATCACTGCTCAAACTCCCATCGTCTCCTTCTGTCCCCTCACCGAGGCGGAAGTATCCAAACTTCTCCTCTTCAGCCATCCTACAACATGTCCTCTTGACCCAATCCCCTCTCACCTTCTCCAAGCAATCTCTCCCACACTTTACCGGCACTCACACACATTATCAGCACATCTCTCCGCACTGGCATCTTCCCCAGCGTTCAAGCAGACCTGGGTAACCCCACTGCTCAAAAAACCTACATTAAACACTTCTCTTTTAGAAAACTACAGACTGTCTCTCTCCTTCCATTCGTAGCGAAAACACTCGAACGAGTTGTCTTCAACCAGCTCTCACTGTTTCTTTCACAGTACAACAAACTGGATGCTAAACAGTCAGGTTTCAGGAGTGGCCATTCAACAGAGACTGCGCTACTCTCAGTCACTGAAGCCCTGCGAGTCGCAAAGGCCGATTCCAATCATCAGTCCTCATTCTGCTCGATCTTTCTGCTGCTTTTGACACTGTCAATCATCAGATCCTCCTGTCCACCCTCTCATCGCTCGGCATCACTGGGATTCCACTTCGCTGGTTGAATCCTATCTCACCGGTAGGTCCTTCAGGGTGGCCTGGGGTGGGGAGGGATCCAAAGCACATCAACTGGTCACTGGGGTTCCTCAGGGATCGGTTCTTGGGACCCCTCTTTTCCGTCAAATGCAGAAATATTATTCATGCGTTTATGACCTCAGGTAGATTATTGTAATGCTTTACTGGGTGGTTGCTCTGCACGTTTAAATACAAATACAGTTAGTCCAAAATGCAGCAGCTAGAGTTCTTACTAGAAACCAGGAAGTATGAACACATTAGCCGGTTCTGTCAACACTGCACTGGCTCCCTATTAAAATCGTATAGATTTAAAATCTTGTTAATGACTTATAAAGCCTGAATGGTTTAGCTCCTCAGTACTTGAGTGAGCTTTATCGCATTATAGTCCTCACGGCCGCTGCGTTCTCAAACTCTGGCCGTTTGATAATACCTAGATATCAAATCAATGCGGGCGGCAGATCGTTTTCCTTTTTACCAAAAACTCTGGAAAAATCTACCAAACACTGTTGGGAGGCAGACACACTCTGTCAGTTTAAATCTAGATTAAAGACCCTCTCTTTAACTGACATACACCTAAACACTACTACACTTCTATTATTCAAATCCGTTAAAGGGATTGTTAGGCTGCATTAATTAGATCAACCGGAACCAGGAACACTTCCCATAAACATGATGTACTCATTACATCGTAAGAAGATTGGCATCTACGCTAATAGTTGTTTCTTTCTTATTCTGTTTCTCAGTCGTGTCCGGATCAGATGGTGGATCGGCACGGGAGATGATGTCTGCGGCCCCTGATCGTCAGCAATGAGCCAGACCAGAGACATATCCCAGTGAAGACCTCGACTAAAAATACAATAAAAATAAAAATAAAACAATAATTAAAAATTTAATAATAAAATACCTAACTACATAATACTATTATTGTTAGAAATAGCAACAATATAAAATAGAAATTTAATACATTTATACATTTAAAAATTTAATTAAAACAATAAGTAAACAATGAATAAACAATAATATCCTGGCAGAGGAGAACTGGCCCCCGACTGAGCTGGTTTCTCCGAGGTTTTTTTTCCATTCTGTCTCAGAGGGAGTTTGGTTCCTTGCCGCTGTCGCCTTGGCTTGCTCAGTTGGGGACACTTAATTTCTAGCGATTATCGTAAATTTGATTTCACAGATACTATTTAAACTAAACTTAGCTAGAAAATGACATCTCCGAATTCAATAATGAAATGCCCTTATGAAAATTGGAGTGTTTAAATTAAATGTATTTAATTTATTTATTATTATACATTACTGACACTCTATCTCAACTTGATACTGTTAAGTGCTTTTACACAATCTGTATTGTTAAAAGCGCTATATAATAAAGGTGAATTGACTTGACTTGACTCACATACACTACATCACTGGGACCATCATCAGGCACATGGCTTCCTACCATTGCTACGCCGATGACACACGCTCTATCTCTCTTTTCAACCAGATGATCCACGGTAGCTGACGGATCTCAGGATGCCTGGCGGACATCTCGGCATGGGATGAAAGAAATCACTACAG